>JAVIWB010005130.1:0-68331 GCA_031893035.1 Dermolepida albohirtum
TGCTGAGCTTAGTTCGCTTCTGTTCCTTAACTGATTCCCATTTTGGACCCCGCAACCATTCTCAAAAACCTTTTGAGTAAGGAAAGCCCAAAATGTTTCAATAGGTCAGGCTTTAGGTACATTTTACGTGTTACGCAGGCGAAGCACAAAAGGTATTATATATTGTGCACTTCCAACCATTGCATTGTTTCTCGGAAGTAATGACTAAGTTTAGCCTAAGCATGACTCCATCCATCATTTTGGTGATGCAAATTGGTAAAGTCGACCAATTTCAAAAAGCAAGGTTTATAGTCAAGATTACAGCTTCGCCTTCGGATGTCGTCCACGTTCCCTATGTAATCTAAAAACACCCCAACCTCTGAGATAATATACCAGACCAGTACATGCCCTTAGAATTTGGTTTTTGTCTTATATTTTACTTAGTAAAAGTCTCATCAACAATTTCTATGTAAACAGCAGTATTACCTGCTGTTCCTGGATGGAAAAGTGGAAAATATCTTTCGTTATTCATAACGATGAATATCCCAAAAACTGGCAATATCGAGATATTCTTTGAAGTTGAGTTCGGATGCATTTTGAACACTTTTGTCTTTTTATGTGTTTTTTATCAACTCGCGAACTATACCGGTGTGAAAAACGTGAAAACAACTTTAAGCGTCTTTCTTGAAGCCACAAACTGGATAGTATCTGTTAAATATTTGAAGCATAAGATATGTTTCTACAGTTGTTTTAAGAAACCGAATCCGCCGAATGGAAAAAATCTTCTTATATGCAGAAAGCAACGGTTCTACATCTAATGATGTAATATTTGCGTAATTGAAATGATCTTTGAAACTAATGAATGGATCTGTAGAGACACTTTTAGAAATTTGTACTAATATTATATATAATAATATATAATAGTAAAATCCGAATTTCGGTCAAAAATGCTTGGAAACTTCTAAAACACAATAATTTTTTATATCTTCTACAGCATATAACTATAAGTGAATAGTGTTCACTATTTGCACTGATTTCACTAACGATAATAAAGAATTTTCTAATTTTTCAATTATTTGATATAAATCTATTTAAACTTAACTATCTTGAAATTTTATCTGACTTTTCCTGATAGTTGTGGACTTCTTTTTGACCTAATTTTAAAACCACCTTATTTATATCCTCAAAATATTTATGAAAGAAGAAAATATTGCCTGTATCCATGTTTCCGAACATGTAAGAATTGGCTGTGATTGTTCAGAAACATACCGACACAGTTCGTAGAATTTTAGAATACTTTTGGAGGACTTGCTAAAGTTTCAACCATTAGATGTAAAGCATAAATTCTACAAGGAGAATGTAAGAAATTACAACGGTTCTCTTTATGAGACCGGCTTACAAAATGAATAGTTAGGGCAGCATCAGCCATTATTGATAAAAATTGGTTTCATGAAGGTTAAAAATAAAATTTGTGTTTAACACCACCTTCGATATTAGATAGTGAGGTTGAATATAACGGTTGATGTGGCTCCATTGTACGTACCATAACACACATAACCGAAGTTTCTTATTTTTTAATTCCGATTTAATACTATTTTGAATACGTTTACAAGTTCACGATCAGATGGTATAAAATTTTGTAATACTTTAGGACTAGGGATTACAGATTTAGCCTATTTATTCCAGAATGAGGCAAATAATTTTCTTTGTTAAATAAACAGTAGATTACATAATATATGTACTTCACGTAATTCGCTGTTACTTTTCGCCAAGCGCATTAGAAGTATACCCCAAACTACACGCTTAATTTTTGAGCCATCGTAAATTAAATTTGGTCACTCTTTAATAAACTTGTTCTCTGCGTGTGACGATGGTCAAACAAATCATAACTGAGTATCGAGAATGTTTGCGGAGCTTACCATATCTACTCTCATGACGTTGAGGGCAATAACGCAATTTCTTTCATTATTTAACTTCTCGATTCCCCGATTTCCCACCAGACCCTGTAATACCCTTTATGTCAAAATATCTCATTCCTTACATCAACATTCACTTATAGCTTTCTTAGCTGGTACTCTTAACAACACACTGAAATGTTTAATGTTTATGTTTTTTATTTAAATTATAGAGAGTTTTCCCGATTAATTAATAAATAAATTAGATTAATATAAATTGTACTGCATTTGTATTATACAGTGTGTATCAGCCAAATGGAATAAATTCGATAATAATTAAATGGAAGGGTGTGCGAAAAAACGCTCGGACACTTCGATTGGGACTTTTAGTTGCATATTTTTTTAAATAAAAAGTTTATATGCAGGGTGTGTCATGTAAAAGTGGTCAATACCAACTTTCTTTTTTTAAATGCAACATCCTGTCAAATATTAAATTTTTGGATTCTTTAGAAAATTCCAGACATATCTCATGTACAATGTCCTATACCTATTTTCGACTGTTTCGGAAATATTAAATGTTTTCAGATTAATTTGAAAAATTTTTGATAATGTAAAAAATAACAAGAAAAACATTAATGTCACTGTAGGAGATGTTCAAAGTGTTCACCGCAAACGTCTTGACAACATCCTAATCTTAAATAAAAATTTTTTCTAACGTTGCTCAACATCTCAGCTGTGACCGATCTAATCGCAACTATTATTCGTTTTCTTAAGTCAGCTAAGTCGAGGGGTTTAGTTTTGTATACTATACTCTTGACATATCCCCATAAGAAGAAGTCTAATGGCGTTAGGTCAGGGGATCGTGCTGGCCATTCCATCGATCCTCGCCTACCTATCCACCGATTCGGGAATATTTGGTTGAGGTACTGCCGGACATTGATTTGGTAATGGGGTGGTGCTCCATCTTGCCGGAACCACATCGTATTTGCTGGAACTTGTGGGTTTGCTAGATCAGGATATAAGTTTGTCAAAGCTGGCACAAGATTATTTTTAAGCAATGCTAAATAATTGTCGCCATTCAAATTTCCATCAATGAAAAAAGGACCTACGATATGATCTCCAACAATTCCTGCGCAAACATTAACCTTCTCAGGGTATTGCGTATGTTCTTCCCTCATCCAGTGAGGATTTTCCCTGGACCAATAGCGGCAATTTTGACGATTAGCATGACCGTGAAGCGTAAAGGTACACTCATCAGAAAATAAAATATGTTCTAATTGGATCACATTGTTATCTAACATTGTCATCATTTGTTCACAAAAATACGTTCTCCTATCAAAGTCGTCTTCCATGAGCTCCTGAGTTGGTATAATTTTATAGGGATGCATTTTATTTTCTTTTAATGTGCGAGTAATCGATGAATGGCAAACATCGAACATTAACGCTGCTTGTCTACTAGAAGTATGCGGGTTTTCTTCAAACTCAAGCACAATATCCAGTTTGGTATCATTACTTACTGCATTCGCAGCTGCTTTTTTTATTTGCCTCACATGTCCAAACTCGCGAAACTGCTTTTCTATTTTACTAATTGTTCCTTGGGATATAGGCGGCAAATTTGGAAATTTCTCATGAAATAAGTGAGCAACTTCCATTTGTGTCCGTGTGTTATCTCCATAACCAATCAATGAACCATTTTGCTGAAATGTAGTTAACTAAATTCAAACAGTCATGACACTGACAACACTATGACACTGACAACACTTTGCTAAGGCAAGGTATTTTAAAACGAAGTACAAGTACAATTAAAGATTTTCACTTAATAGTTCGGTAAACAAACTATTATGTGAAAATCTTATTTTAATTGTAAACAAAATTATTAATTGAAAACATTTAATATTTCCGAAACAGTCGAAGATAGGTATAGGATATTGTACATGAAATATGTCTGGAATTTCCTAAAGAATCCAAAACTTTAATATATGACAGGGTATTGTATTTAAAATAAGAAAGTTGGTTTTGTCCACTCTTACATGACACACCCTGTATATAAACTTTTTATTTAAAAAAATACGCAACTAAAAATCCCAATCGACGTGTCCGAGCGTTTTTTCGAACACCCTTCCATTTAATTATTATCGAATTTATTTCATTTGGCTGATACACACTGTATATGAATATATGCGTTTAGTGGGTTTAATGAAAGCCTCACGTGAGCAAGAGTCAGTTGTTACAAATATGTATTGTGGTGTAATTATTAAAATTTCGAGTGATATTTTTATATTATTAATATTAATGCTTTCTAACTTTACTGATTTCCTTTCTCGTTTTATGAAAATTTTCGCAAACCATTAATTTAATTAAATTAATTCATTTCATGTCATTAATGAATGAAATCTATAATAATAAAATTTGACATTAAAATTGAATTTATTTTACTAAATGATTGATATATTCTACTAAATAAAATCAAATTACTTTTTTGAACTGTATAGTCTATTAATATCCAACATTTAAATAAACAAAAAAATAAACAAACATACAAATAAACCACATCATTTTACATTAAACTCTGACAAATTAAATTTCATTCATAATTTCAAATTTGAATTATTCTAATTACAAGTATTTATACGATCGATCATGTCAATAAACGAAAATATAAT
Source organism: Dermolepida albohirtum (assembly GCA_031893035.1). Lineage (NCBI taxonomy): Eukaryota > Metazoa > Arthropoda > Insecta > Coleoptera > Scarabaeidae > Dermolepida > Dermolepida albohirtum. The sequence continues at coordinate 4,538 of JAVIWB010005130.1, forward strand.
TGAACTAACTATACGCATTTAAAAAATATGAAATCATAAATACATTTTAAAATGAATAACTGTGATATTTCCTATCCAACAACTCACATAATATTATCACAAAATTTATTATAACTAAAACATAATTATTAACTTATCTTAAAACATTAATTCCTTAAATACTTTTACCCATTTATTTATAGTAAGTAATAAGTATATTTATGCGACCTTGCCGATGTCAATCACATAATTAAAACTTCTTTCTTTTATATATTTTTTGCATGGTTATTTGGAAAGTACTTTTTACCGCTTATATTTCAGGAACTGACAACACTGTTAGTGTTGCCTCCATCCGATGATTGCATCGTGAAGTTTGTCATTTTTGACAATATATTTTTCTTGATAGTTTTATTATCCGGTCGCTATTTCTATTGTTGAGAGTAATTTGAAAATTTTGCGTCAACGAAAAAATGGTATTAACTCGCGAACATTTTCGTGCAATTATTTTTCATAACTTTCGGCGTGGATTATCTCAACAAGAATGCATCGACGAGCTGAATTCTTTATATGGTAATGCAGCATAATTGAAAACTACAGTATATCGTTGGTACAATGAATTCAAACATGGACGGCGATGAATTGCGTGAAGGTCGTCCAACAAATGTTGTTGTTACGGTGTCTGAATTGATAATGCAAGAACGTCATGTGACGTACCGGCAGATCGAGGCATCTCTAAGTATTTGTAACACCAGCGTGCATAAGATACCACATAATTTGACGACCACTCGAAAAAGGACTCGCGTCGATTGGTGTCAGGAAATGCACAAAAAATATAATGGCGGTGCTTCAAAGAACATTTATAAAGTCGTCACAGGTGGTGAATCTTGGATCTATACGTATGAGTCCGATAGTAAAGAGCAGTCGACTGTGTGGGTATTCCAAGATGTGCCAAAACCAACAAAAGTTGTTCGCACTCGAAGCACACCAAAACAAATGGTCGCCGTTGCAACCGTGCCTTTAGAGAGTTGTAGAACGGTCAATTCCGAATGGTACACAACTATTTCTTTGCCGAAAGTTTTTGAAGAAATAAGGAAAACAAATAGTGGTTAAGCAACGCTGTTCGGGTTAGTTTAAACGAAGGCAAAAGTGCATTGATTTTCAAAGAGAATATTTTGAAAAGCAATAAAACTATTTTCAATAATAAAATATTTTCTTTTGTTTGCTATTCCCGAAATATAAACGGCTTCTATCGTATATGTACCGACAAAAGAGAAGAAAAATTTAAATAATTTTCATGGTTACTTAAAAGAAAATAATCATTGTAGAATATCTAAATTAAGTACAATTAAATTTATTCTCCTTTTAAATATTAAAATGAATATGATATTCAGATTCCCTGAATTTGAATTAATCGCGTATTCAAAATTCATATTTTAAATCTGTCAAATAGAATATTTCAAAATTCAAAAAATTAATTATATACACTACCGCTCGCGGAAGTATGGACAGCAACTATATCAAGCAACGAACAAGAAAAAAAATAAAAAATATCAACGAAATTGATAAAAAATTAATATTTATTGATTCTTTATATAAAAAAATTAAAATTACTATTCATTAAACTCATTCCTAATATATTATACTTATACATTATATTAATTATACTTTCTTTTTCATCGAAGAAACCACAGTTCGCGGCGATTACAGCTTTTGTTATTCGGGGCATTCTCCCTATTAATTTCCGTAATACATCTGATGTAATGTTCCTTTCTTTTTGTAAAATATTCCAATGATTTTCCTTCCTTGTTGGACATTCCTTTCTAACTCTTCTATTGAGTTCATCTCATAATAACTCAATAGGGTTGAGGTCTGGACTCTGAGGCAGTGGTGTCATTACTTTTAAAATATTTTAATTTTTTTCCGCCTCAATTCTTACACAATAACGACGTATGTTTGGGATCATTATCATGCATAAATTCAAAATTATTACCGATTAATCGCAAGCCTGGCGGTGAAACTTGATTTTCCAAAATTTCTCGGTAATTCTCCTTTCCCATAACACCATCTATTTTTATCAAATCTCCCATTCCGGCTAATGAAAAACAGCTCCAGACTATAACAGAACCACCCCCATATTTCACCGTTGGAGCTCTGCAATCTGACAACATTTTTTCTAGCGCCGATCATCTGACGAAAATTCTTCTCTTTTGCCCGAATACTTCAAATTTCGATTCGTCACTCCACAGTACGTTCTTCCACTAACCTTCCTCATTGAAGCCGTTTCTGCTTATTTCCCCGTCGTAATAATGATTTCAGTGAGGCAACGCAATCGTGTAAATTTGCTTCCACTAATCGTCGTTTTACTGTACTCACAGAAATTTTTTTAGCACGACCCTGATTAAATTCGACTGTTATTTCAGGTCCCGATAATTTTTATTTCTTTTGCTAATTAATTTGAATCTTTCGTCGTCAGCTTTAGTAGTACTGCTCGATGGTCCCGGCCGATTACGGTTTTCCAAACTGACAGTTTCTTGAAATCGACGAATTGTGAGATTCACTGTCGATTTTTCCACTTTCAATTTTTCACCAATACCATGAACTGAATACCCTTCACGACGCAAAGTAAGCATCGCTGATCGTGTTCTACAATCAAGCGGCTTTCCCCATGGCATTTTGTTAATAGAAATTGCACTATTCGCTTACAAAAGAGACAACTTCACAGAAGCACATTCAGTAATTTACTATTGGGCACAAGGAGGTAATAATAGGGCAACCTACTTATTTCAGGTAAATTTCTAGACTTTAGTCCCTTCTTAATGACCGTGCCACTAAAACTTGGAATTATCGTACAATGCAATTGAGGTGCCAGGTAATTATAGTTATTGTTATTTAAAATTGTTTCTATCATTTTGGAGAATATATACAAATACGATACATATTTTATTGTAAACCTTCTTAAGAATAAGGTGCAATAATACTATCGCTATTTATTGGCATTAATATCATTTTTATGATCGTTATATAAAATTTAATCAAGTGTCCATACTTCCATGAGCGGGAGTGTACATTTAAAATAGAATTTTCTTCCGATGTTAACTATTCACATACGAGGTTTGCTTAAAATTTTTGAAAATGTTTATAAACTTTTAGTGACATAATAATTAATATTTCTCCTGTATTTACATCAGGACAATATACATGTATATGTATTGTATAATTATGTGTGTGTACACTCATTTAGAGCAAATGATGTAGTGGGTTGCCAACTAAGTACTTTCGGTTTTTGCTGATAGAGAGCGTTGCTTTATTTTTTGTATAACGTATGTTAGTGCTGTACTTTACCGTTTGTCACGTGACACTAGTCACATTGACGTAACTTCAGAAGCAAAAAGTGCGTGATTTTTATTAAAGCTATTAGTTGTGGGTTAATTTTAAATGGAGTGCAGAAACGAACATTTTCGACATATTTTACTATTTTATTTCCGTAAAGGAAAGAAAGCTGCTGCGGCTCACAAAACGATATGTGAAGTTTATGGTGCTAATTGCTTAACAGAGCGCACGTGTCGGAATTGATATAAAAAATTCCGTTCTGGAGATTTTTCCCTCAAAGATGAGCAACGTTCTGGTCGGCCTACTGAAGTTGATGATGACCAAATCAAAGTCATAATTGAAGAGGATCGTCATATAACTGTTCGAAAGGTTGCGGCGAGGCTACATGTATCGTACACAACAATTGAAAAACATTTAAAATGTCTTGGACTAGTTAAGAAGCTTGATATTTGGGTACCTCACGAATTGAAAGAAATTAATTTAACACAAAGAATCAACTTTTACGATATGCACCTTAGACGAAATGAAACCAACCCTTTCTTAAAAAGAATCATCGCTGGTGATGAAAAATGGGTCCTGTACAGTAACATAGTTCGAAAACGATCATGGAGCAAACACGATAAACCAGCTCAAACCACATAGAAAGCTGAATTACATCCAAAAAAGATCATGCTGTCAGTTTGGTGGGATTACAAAGGTGTTGTGTTTTTTGAGCTGCTTCCAAGGAACCAAACGATCAATTCTGATGTTTACTGTCAACAATTAATAAAACTGGATGAAGTAATCAAAGAAAAACGGCCAGAATTGTCAAATCGGAAAGGTGTAGTTTTCCACCAAGATAATGCAAGGCCTCACACATCTTTGGCAACTCGTGGGAAACTATTGGAGCTTGGCTGGGAAGTGATGCCACATCCCCCATACAGCCCTGATCTAACACCATCTGATTACCATTTATTTCGAAGTTTGCAGAATTCTTTGAATGGTAAAACTTTCACAAATGACGATGACCTTCACTCGCACCTGGTTCAGTTTTTTGCTGATAAGGACCAGAAATTTTATGAGCGCGGAATCATGCAGCTGAAAAAAAGATGGCCAAAGGTCATTGAGCAAAATGGAAAATATATAATTGATTAAAAACTATTCTTTGTTTAAAAAAAAAGTGTTTTATTTTATACTACAAAACCGAAAGTACTTAGTTGCCAACCCAATATTACCTTGAACATAGTAGTACTACCGTTGGATAATAAATGTTTCTTATGGCATAGATTAGATATATGTCTTAAGTACGAAATACTAATGATTTAGTTTTCAAAAAACAATTTGCGCAAAAACTTTCAAAAGGGTAATTTTGCAGTACGAAGTGTTCATTTGAAAATATCTATTTCGTACAGTTTATTCAGTTTTTGTAAAAATGGAATGGTTTTCTTTTAAAAATTTGCTCCTGGTACAAATTTTAATAAATTAAGTCCGACTAAATTTTCATTCAATATCGCTAACTTTTTATTAGAATCGTAAGCTAATCTAGAAGAATTTTATTGACACGATAAAGCTCAATTAACATTTATACCAACAATTTCAATTCCGTTTTTAATCTTGAAAAATAAACCATTTCATTTAAAACATTTAGCAATTCATACCAACAGTACTCCCACGAATATAACTAATTTAGAGGTTTAAATCTGGCGCGTTGACGATCTTAATCGAAAAAAATATATATTATACGCGACGACTTACCGCGTGAGCGATTAGCTCGATATTTCGGAGAAATTAGCATAGAACATCAAGGTGACGAAGCACTCATGCAAATATACATAAACACCAAACACATATTCCACTAATAGGTTTCCCTAAACACAAGCAAATTGCTTCCTATGTATGTATGTAGCTGTATATAGTACGTATGTATGTACATATGAAATTTACCTATGCTCATGTAAGTTCGCGTATTTGGCCACGTTCTATATATTATTTCCCATTGGAAAATTTTGAGTAAATAATAACACTTACTTTGGTTTTCTCACTTTACTTCTGCTAATTAATGAAGTAGCTTTAGACCCAATTAATTTTAAGATGCACTCTTATAAAAATTGATTAAATTATTGCCAAATTATTTCATCATATATTTTTCGTTCGTAGTGACATTTATATGAAATGTATCATCTGCTTCTGCATATGTTTTGCTAACATGTTTGTTTGGTGGTCGAGGGGGGAGGGCGAAGTGTTTAATTATCTGCTGATGATGACAACTTAGTTGTCGAAATACGTATACAAAACACGAAAATTAATGTGGAAAGGAATGATATCCTTTTTACGTAAGTTGTCAATTATATTTGTTCGTACTTCTAATATGCCAATACCAGTAGAATAAATGTGAAAGCATTCGACAAATGTTACACAGATCATCTATACTCTTAAGCAATCAGGTACATTTATAAAACTCAAACAGTAAAAATCAAAATTTCAAAAACTTTTAAAGCACCCGATAGATATCACATACGTATTTTACCGCTACACTTCGGCAATCAAATGTACATGTTCATAAAATTGCAGCAATAAAAGTCAAAGTATCAGAATTAAAATTCAAATGAATTTAAAATAGAGGTTTAAATTATTCGGCACATTGTTGTAGAGTATGCTAAACGTTTAAACTGGATGGACATAGAAATAAACATTAAAAGAGGAAAGTTACACCACCTCTGTTTTGCCGATGGCATCGTTCTAATATTCACGAAACGCAGGTTACGACTTAAATATTAAGGGAAAAAGGTACGTTTGAAAATACCCCTATAAGGAATTCAGTTTTAGACAAATCTTTTCCTAAACGAAAATACAAATGGAAGGCAAAAACATAGATGAGATATATAAATGTATATAAGTATTTCGGATGTAAGACCTTCAACCAAAAACATTAAATTCAGAGCAGAATAGGTTTGACATGAACGACATTCAGCAAATTAAGAATAGTGTTTAAATCAGACATTCCAATATGTAATTTTTATGGAGCCTGTGGTTGATTAACTTAATCACTGAATGTTGATATATAACCCCTTTCCACATTAATTTTCGTATTCTGCATACGTATTTCAACAACTAACTTGTCATCATCAGCAGATAATTAAACAGTGTCACACCTGGAAAACTACGGCAAGTTACCCGTACGAAACAAATTCCGCACACAATTCGTACCGTTGAAAGCCAAAACGTACACTGATAATGACAACTTGGTTAGCACGCTGACGATGACAAGTTAGTTGTCGAAATACATATACAGAATACGAAAATTAATGTGGAAAGGGGTTATATACAGTGATTAAATTCCAATATGTTTAAAAAGAAAAATATTTAACTGAAACGTACTACCTATACTGACATATGACAGGGGGACACAAACTTTAATAAAAAAGAATGTCGGCAGGAATACAATGCAAATATCATTATTGGGAATTACTATTCGAGATAAAATTCCAAACCAAAAGATTACAGGAGTACGAGACGTCGTGGAGACCATTTTTGCTTTGAAGTAAACGGGCGGGGCAAATCTCTAGGTTGAGAGATGACGTGGATCAAGAGAATCGTAGAGTGGACTCCAAGATCAGACACATTCAGAGTATTTAAGCAGTCCTTACCACATGTTAGGACATATGATACGGAACCACTAACTTTAACAAGAATATCGGCAGAATACAAGAAATGCAGCGCAGAATGGAAAGATCGAATCGATGCTGAGTATTACTATTCGAGACAAAATTCAAAACCGAAGTACGAGACCCCATGGAAGCTATTTTGTATTTTAAGTGGAACTGACCAGAATATTCCGCTAGAATGGGAGATGACACCTGGACGAAGAGAATCGTAGAGTAACGTCCAAAATTAGACGCATTTAGAAACAAACAATCTCGCTACTCGTTGCACAGACAATGTAAAAATACTCACTGGAAACTAGATACTCGCTGAAGGTAGAAAAAGATGGTAAAATCTGAGAAACTACCAGTGAGCTTATGATAATGAGGATAATGATGTCGATGATAAAATATGTCTATGTAATAAAGATGTTTATTTTCAACTACAGATATTAGATCAATGTATTTTCTGGCCTTTCTTCTATTTCCCTTAAAATACAGATTTCGCCAAGACATGATGTTTCCACAACATACATGTGTTTTGCGATACGTCTAATATTGTAAGCTTTGTCCTGTTCGCTACTTGCCTCGCCATATGATAGGTGAAGTACCACAAAGTCTTGCAAAGATCGCTCTCAAGTACTGCTACCAGACGGGTAATGACATTCGGTGGCATCATATTGTTCTTAATGTCAAATCCATGCTGAGCATAATAATCACGCGCAGTTTCTGCATCGCACCTTTTTTATACAGCACTAGGACATATTGAGAGGAGCAAACAATGCCAGAGGCTACCATGTACTTAATTCATGGTAACCTCCGGCATTGTTTTTAGCATTCTCTGCAGTTGATACTCTTCCATTCCGATTCCATAATTCCACTTGCATACACATACTAGGAAATACTATCTCTTAGTATGCTGTAACATGCCTTTATATTTCCGACAATAATCCAATTGATTTTCTTTATAAAATTATTCATGCACGAGCTCCTCAGGTTATTCTCGTTCGAAGATATCTTTTCCAGTGATTTTGTTTGAGTTTATTTCCCCACACGCACCTTCCAAATCTCAGATAGCCTTTTCTCCTTTTATCTTTTTTAGAATTACATGCGAAACCCTTTTCACAAGAAAAAAACAATGTATCTTTTCTTGTGATTTTTCTTTCGTTGAAGAATATCAGCCATCGATATGTGGTTTAAAAGATATAGTACGCCATTATTGCTATTTGCCTATAACATAGATAAATAAAACATTTTTCTATGTGTCCTGTCCTATTTACAATCTCTGCGTAGATGCAAGGGGATGACAGCTCCTGTTTTAGATTAAAACTTTACGCATTATTCCATTAAATAACATATCATTCAAGTTCCATTAAATTGCCCTTTAATTATACACGACTATCGGAGCTGCTAATATATTTATCGCTTTTGCTTTATTACTGGCAGCTAACTCAGAAAACCAAATCTTCTTTAACATCAACCCTACGTATCACTCAGCGACACTCTATCTTTCCTATTGTTCATCTCCCTTTGCAGTATACCAAGATAAATGTAACTATTTTAGTCCAAATGTGCGATTGTAGTTCCGTTCATTAGCCTTATTTGTTCCATAGTATCAGTGCTTCCACCCCTAAAATCAAAATTAAGGCATTTACTTTCGCTAAATTGATTTCAACGTCGATCGCTTATCTACAGACTGCTGCTCATCTTTATCGTTTTGAGCGTAGAGTTTCAAGTTATCCATACAAAATAGATGCTTTCAATTGTTTGGACTACCTACTGAGTAATCTTGATATTAGCGAAAGAAAAAGAGAACATCGAATCACATAATCGCAGCGAACTAGGAAAAGATTCGAAGCTTATTTTACCGGTTAGTGCTTCTTTTCTTTTCGTCTACTCTAATGTACCACTATAGGGGCAATAATTGTTCTATCCTGTCACATATGACTTTAGAATGAATTCTCATCTTCCTCATAAGCTCTAGAATTATCTCTTGTAACGCCATGTTAAATATCTTCTAGAAATATATTCATGCAACTGTAAGACCCTTACATTCCGGAACTTCTTGCAGTAATCTATTAATAAGTTGTCTCTAATTACCACAACGCTTTTCTTTGAAACCTTCTGCTCGAACACTGTCAGGCACTACTCTATATTATCGTAGTGAAAACTTTACATAAAATGTTGAAATATATTGAGGCAATATTTAGCCAACGTTTTTTTGTATTATTCTAATTTTATGTTGGTTCTACGTTCGGAAATATTAAAGAAAATATTCTCTACAAAATGAAAGTGCAAAAGAATTATTATTAAATCACATTCCAAAATAAATATGTAAAAGTTACTAGAATATTACGTACCGTAACACCTCATGTAATCAAAGAACCGATAACGTCACGTAGAATTGAATCAAATTAGTTTCTGATTTACTTATTTTCATATCGTGCTCTTGCAATATACTACCACGTCCAAATTTCATAAATAAAAACGTTTCTTCATCCGCGGGGGTGTCACGTTAACCGTCTTTTCCGGCGTCTCCATCCAACGCGGTTCCTTTAGAATGTAATTCCCTAAATAGCCTGCCTATCAAAACCTACCTATACGCTACGGAGGACATAATAAAATCGAAAATTCCTTCATATGTTGTAGGAACGACGTACATTTAATCTAAGATACACATTATTGACGTCAGGAACACACACACGCGTTCGCACACACGAATGCACGGTCGCACACTTCGACCTTCGGATCTCCCAGATTTCGCTTTTATAACTCAAAGCGACGAATTAGAACGGTACACTACAAATCAAGATCTTTTCCAAATGCATTAAAGTCTATATTATCTTACATAAAGCTTGCACTGTGATTATTTAATATGTACTCATACTTATGTAAATAGTGAATGTTCGTATTTAGTTTCTGAAGATACATGATAATTACTAAAATTACAAAATCATGACTTTATTCAAAATACAGACTATTTCAAAAAGAGTATACGTATTTCGAATGCATATATTTATTAAACTTTAAGACATGCGAATATGAAACTTTACACATAATTTACGAACCTCTCAAGTTCCGATTACAGATGTTCAATATGTCCTCCATCAGCGACACGAACAATAGCACATCGATACTCAAATTCCTCCCATACTCGGGCAAGCATGTCCTTCGTCACTGATGTTATGGCAGTACGGATCCAGTTCTTCAACTCGTCAAGGTTCTGTGGGAGTCGTGGTACATAAACGTTGTATTTATCGAAACCCCACAGGAAGAAGTAACATGAGACATGCTAAGACGCCAGCAACTTGACGACGAATCCAACGGTTCAGTAGAGTTTCATTCAGATATTCACGCACTTGGCGACTCCAGTGCCCCGTCTTTTTGAAAAATGAAGTTGTCTTCGTGCAGCCTCGGAAACAACCAGTTTTGTAACATAGAGAGCTACTGCTGACCGTTAACCGTGTTTCCATCAAAGAAGAATGGGTCGTAAATAGATAATCGGGATATCGCACAAAACACATTGATTTTAGGCGAATCTCGTACATGTTCAATGGCTGCATGTGGGTACTATAGACCCCAAATTCGAACATTGTGTTTGTTTACCAGACTACTAACATGGAAAGTCGCTTCGTCACTGAACACCATGCGTTGTGCGAAAGTGTTATCATTGTCAATAGCATCATGAATCTCGTTACAAAATGCCACACATTTCCGTTAATCATCAGGACGCAGAGCTTGTAACAACTGTAACTTGTACGGCTTCATAACCAACCGACGTCTGAAAACACGCCAAATTGTTGTTGTAGGCAGTTGTAACCCCCGAATGGCACGACGAGTTGATTTTGAAGGATTACGTTGGAAAGCAGTTTGAATTCGTGCAACATTTTCTTCAGAAACACGAGGACGCCAGGACTCTTTCATTTATATACACATCCTGTATCTACAAACTGTCGATAACATCTGCGAATGTTCCATCCATTCAGAGAATCAATATGGTAGCTCAACCTGGAATGTCTTTGCACTGTAATCACGGAATTGCACTTCACAAACTCGAGAACACAAAATGATTTCTGCTGCGGAGTACCCATTTTAAACATATGGCGGTTACCAAGAAGAACAGAAGACAACTGACATCTAGCGGCTATTAAATAAACTAAACCATGATTCGTTTCTCCAATAGCCGAGCCGAGACACAGCGGTCGATAGTTTGGACAAAATAATACTTTGTAATACGTATATTCTTTTTGAAAGACGCTGTATATTTTAATTCAACAAAAAGCAGCGTGCCCACTTAATTAAAAATAAGTAAAATAAAAAGTGAAAACGCAAACGACCCTCCCTAACACTAATTAACAATAATTTATTTTCCGAGATGACATAATGCATATTGTGGAAGGTAATTTGTATGTAGCTGCTGCTCGTCTTGCATTTAAATTAATGAGGGTCTGAATTTGTAAATAACTTGCAGGCATGGGAATAATTTGTACAGAAAATATTTTATGGAAATTAAACTTAAAATATTCCTAATGCGTATACTACTTTAAGTACGAAAACGCTTCGCTATTCACTAAACCCTTATCAAATTAATTTTAATGACCAGTTTCGAGAAATGATTGACCACCACTCACATACGTTACTATAATTATTCACGCAATTATTTAAAATAATTGCGTGTAGATAAGGGAAGATAAAGGTAGATGGCATTTTATCGAACTCACCTACATCACCCATACTCAATTGTTTGATTGACTTATTATTAATAAGAACATTATACAAAAACTAAAATAGGCAGGTCTTTAAATTAAATTATACATTGAATTGAATATGTTATTAGTGTGTAATCTCTTATAAGCCTTAGTTTGCTTGATTACTTTCTGATTTTCTAACTTCTTACGTACTTTATTTTTCCAGTATTCGTTCTTAAACCTTTTTATAGCTCGTTCTACTTATTCTACAAATCTATATTTAGTATTTCCCTTGATTGTTTCCTTATAGCTATCTACTTAACTATTTTCTTTAAAATTTCATTGTCTAGCATTTTTCTGACATAACCTATACACCGCGGATATTAAACTTTTATGAACCAAATGATTTCTAATTCTTTGCCCACCTAACACTATTCAAAATTGAATCGTCTGTAGCAATTCTTCTCTATCTCATCCAAAATTTTGTCTTTTTGTCTTTAAGAGCAACTAGCCATGTCTCATTACTAGTGAAATGAAAGGTTGCTAGAGATTTAAACAAACATGTTGACCAAGATTGAAATTCCACGCCAACCATTCTGAGATAATAGTAGATAGATAGTATGTAATAATTGTAATTATAGTAATAATAATATTTCTGATCAGGAAGAAAAGCACCATTCACAAAACAATAATAGAAATAGACAACGAAATCACATCATTAATCTCAGTAATATAAGTTTCAGTAATATGAATTTCAGCCCAGAGGAACATATAATAACCAAAAACAATAGAATAGAAATCTGTAAAAATAAAGTAATACATGGAGCACATCCTCGCCAAATAATGCAAACATACTGACAAAGAGGTAACCAACGCATGAATGAAAATTGAAAATATTTACGCAGAAACTGAAGTATGACTGCCATACAAAATCAAGTTGCGAAAACCAGGAGCTATAGAAAATATATTATGAAATAAATTGACGTGGTAGACATATCCAGACAATATCACAGAATATCAGAAACGATTGCACATATCACAGGCTTGTGTAGAAACTTAGCCCAAGCAGAATATATAACGCAACATGGCAATTTATGTAAAATAATGCATAGAGATCTTGGAATAAAATACAAATTAGTAGAAACAATTAACTCGTGGTACAAATACGAACCACAAACAGTTTTAGGAAATTCGGAAATCGAATTATACAGAAAGAGAAACATTCTCACGACCGCACAATAACACATAATAGACCAGATATTACTCTAACTCATAGGTTTCCAAACTTTTTAAAGCCATGGTGCCTTTAATGTTCAGATTATTTCCGGCGGCGCCCTTCATACGAAGCAAAACTGGAGCCCTCATACTTAATTTTAAGTGTAAAGTCTTGAATTTAAATAAATTCTATGCTATCATCTCTAAATTTAACTTTTAAATTTTTATAAGACTTTAATTTTGTTTAAATACTTTGTGAATAGTTGTTGGTACATTTTTTTTTTAGTAATCATTGTTAATAATATTAACAATCAAGTGCAAAAAAAGCTGTTTAATAAATTCATTTTTATAATATTATATTTTTCATTTTTTTTCGTTTTGGTGAGGCTGTCGCGGCGTTCCTGGAAACTCTTTGCGACGCCCCCGGGCACCGCGACGCATACTTTGGGAACTCCTGCTCTAACTTATAAAGATACTAAAAAGACATACCTAACTGGAACTATTGGGTTCTACACCTAATACCCATAACCTATAACCTTTAGCAAAAACATATAGGAAAACGCAATAAATATGTCCCATATTGAATAATATAATTTCCATCATTATTTATAACTCCTCGCTAGCGTGATGGCAATATGTATAAGCTATTTTTAAAAAAATGCCTTATCCCTAGAGGTAAAAATAATAGAAATAAATAATAATAATAAATAAATCTTTATTATTCAACAGGATTTTCCAATTATAGATCAAAAACATTAACCAATATAGTCAAATAAAATTATCTTAATGTAAAACATAAGGCAGGAGAAAAAAAATCATTCAAATTCCAAACGAAGCAACTAAAGAGCTACATATCAACAATGCAAGATTCCAAAAAAATGTCCGAAATAAGTTTATCAGTAATGCAACACATTAATGTTGTAGGCGCTCTTTGCAGTACATTGGTCCGTGTCGTCGTAAGGTGGAATGTGCTTTTATGCCTGGCAGAAATCCTAGGAACTCGAACATACACTCGCGATAAAAAAACTCACAGTCAATCTTGCCATGCAATAAATTCCACACAAGTTTTGCACAATGTTGATTTCTTCTTTCCGCAAAAGATAGCGTTTCATGTCTGGAGAGCAATTCCACTTGACTTGTTCCAACGGGTGAAAACGTTCCATCCATCTTGTAAGATTAAAATTTTAGGAACTGTCTGTGTATTCGATCCAGCAGTAAGCAGTAAGAAGCAAAAGTAGGATACCATACGATACCAGCATATTCTAGCTTACTAATAACAACAGCGTAATAAAGAGACTTTAATACTCCCATGTCTCCAAAGTACTTAGAAACACGCATTAAAAATCCTGAAGATCTACATGCAGATGCACAAGTTGCCAGAATATGAGGTCTAAACTCTCAGGTCTTTAATTTGAAACTGCCTGGTAAGAACCGTATCACCTATTTGAAAGTTCAACAGCAATGGTGCACTCTTTCTTGTGTATGATACTACGCAACATTTATTCACATTTAATCTCAGATGATAAGTGTTACACCATGCTTCAATGTATTCCAGACTTGATTGCAATTGTAAGTGTCCTCAACGAATGCTATTTTATAATAAATCTTAATGTCATCGGTGTATGTTAGCACAGGACAATCGTTGTTAAAGAGAACGTAAAGTAGTGGGCTCAGACTCGATCCCTGCGGAACCTCAGAGCTAGCTACGAATTCATGCGACGAAAAATCCATTGTAGGGAGCATAAGAGACACGGTTTTTCAAATAAGACATCAGTGCAATCGCAGACGGAGCAAATCCACAAGAACTGAATTTGGAGAGTAAAGCAGTATAACAAATGACATGATGTGACAGCATCTGACAGATCAGTGTACAAGACATCGACCTGTCCCCGCTTGTCCAAGACTTCGCTCACATACTGAGAAATAGTGCAACCCATGTTGATCTGGTGAAAGGAGTGGTCGAACGTTGGAATATACAGCAGTATACATAACTTTCTCGTAAACTTTTGCGAAGTTTGACAATAGAGAAATTGGTCGATAGTTCTGCAGCAGTGTTGATTAAAAGGAATGTAAGAAGAAGTTAAAACGCCATCTAAACCTTAATCAGTTCCAGGAATTTAAATTTTTTAAACTAATTTATTTGACACTTGAGTATTCTCAAACATATTGTAGTTATTTTTATGGATGCAAATATATTTTCTAGAAACTATATATATTCAATACAATGACCTTACATACCAAATCATACAGAGCATTTTCGACATACATATGTAGTATATTTGAATTGGTTTTGAAACAATAATTAGTCTATGACAATAACACTACAATTTATATGTATGTACATACATATCAAAATAATATTTGTCTCTGAAATATAATTTGAAGGTGAAAAGTTCTTATTTGTAATAAACCTAGCTTAATTTGCTAAGGTAGAAAGGAAATTTGACAGACAACTAAAACTAATTCATAAATTTCATAATAACATCTGGGACTAAACACGAAATAACAAGAAAGCCAAAATGAAATAACATTTACATTTCTCTAATTTCAAGTACAATAATTTTAAGTCCTTTCATAACTAATATTTACATTAATTTCGTTTCTCATTTATGTGTATACCTTTCTTCGGTGTGCGTTAAATAATCTCCTAAGTGGACCCCTTTATTTCCCTGAACGTGTGTATGTAGTGTATTGGTGGTGTATTGTCAGAAAACAAAGACACCATCGTTATAATAAATATTTATACTACGCTGAAACAGGTAATTTCTTCGCTGTGTTGGACGTTCGGCAAATACTGCGATCCTTGAATGAGAACCCTACTTTGTAGTCGGTCAGCACTTGGGATTTCATTTATATTAAAAGATGCGGCGGATAACCTATTCTCCACGTTTTGTAATTAACCGCATGACACTCTGAAATAGCAGATCTAGAGTCGAAGGTAAAATATAAGAAACTGTTCTTTAAGAAAAAAATGCGAATACTTTAAATGTCGTCGTGTAAATACGCTTGACAATTAAGTATTTTACGGAATTACATACTTCAATACTACAATAACAGTCTAGTACGAAGATGGTTCGAAAACTATGTGGCTAAATGCAGAGATGGTGTAAATACGGCGGAATAGAAATCCTTTTAACCATTATATAGAATCATCCCTTATTAAACTAAATATGAAAGCACAGAGCCATCTATATTTAACATTGCGCTAAAGCGAAAGTCTCGTGTGATTTTGTAAGCAATGGGAAAAATTGAGTTGTAATCAACGATAAACTACTTTCATTTGAAAGACAAGACCAACAAAAATCATAGCAGATTTGGATTCGACACTATTAGAGTCAATTCCTTCGCTTTCAATATTTAAAAACTAAGTTTACGAATTTAAACAAAAGAAAGCAGAAACTGTTTACCAGCGAAAAAGTTTATGGCAACTATGTTTTGGGATTCACATGGAATTATTTTCGTCGACTGTTTATAGAATGGATAGTATCAAAAACAAACAGCAGAGGAAAGTGCTATTCCATCAAGATAAAACACCTGTCCACAAATGTGCGGATGTCATGCCTAAAATTTCAAACGATTATCATCGATTTTCGAAAAATGATTAGGCGAAATAAAATTTTCATTCAATTGCGAACTTATCGCTGTTGTAAATAACTATTTCGAAGGCTTGGACTCAGAGGTACAATGAAGACATTGCTAATTTGGTTTATCGTTGGAATAAACGCGTTATTAAAAATTTTATTCTTTGGTCAAAAACTTGTGCTTTCTTCGCTAGACCAGGTAGTTAGCAAACCATCCTCATACTTCGTTATTCAATACAAGATAACACCACATCCACTGATATTAATATTTGTAGTATAAACAATTTAGAAGCATACCACAGAATCTATTATCTACTTTAAAAGTTGGTTGTCCTTTAAGTTTTGCATATAAAACTGGAATAAAACAATAGATAGCTAAACTTTATTGCTTTTCGAAGTAGTCTCCACGAAGATTAATGCATTATTGCATGCACTCGAACCAACTCTGGAAGCAGTTGTTCCACACGTTTGTTAGTACAGTCAAATTGCATTTGCGAAGTCATCAACTGCTCCTTCTGATAAGTGGAACCTTTAACAATGCAGTCCGTTCTTGATTTTCGAAAAGGTAAAGAAATCGTTGAGACTTAAGTCCAAACTGTAGCAATCGGTTGTATACCAATCAGCAGTAACAATTCTTTGATCTTGTAGAGGCATTGTTGCTACATGACCTGCTTTCGAGATAAATGTCGCCACCATCTTTTCGGAGACATTTCGAGAACGGATGACTTTTGTCGACTTTTCTCTCTGGCGTTTATTTTCTGGCTCGTATGAGTAAATCCGAGATTCATCATCACTGATAATGTTGTACACGTTTTCATAATTTCCGGCGTTGAAGCGATCTGGAGTTTTTTGACACAAATTCAGCCTAACTGCTTGCTGTTCTTTGATCAACAGATGCGGTATCCAACAGGAAACTAATTTTTTTACACACAATTCTTTAAGCAAAATTTTTTGAATCGAGGTCTTCGAAATCCCCAATAATACTTCAATCTGTCGATATGTCACATGTCGATCTTCGCTGATGATCTTGGGCACAGCATTGACGTCTTCTCGAGCGACTGCCGTTTTTGGTGAACCTGCTCTTGGATCTTCTCTATAACTAATCCGTCCACCTTTGAATTCTCCATACCAATGAGAAATTGTTGACTGATGCGACACTTCATTAACGAAAACAGAAACCAACTCTACAACAACTATGTGTTGTCGACACTACAAACTGAAATGTTGAAAATATCAGGCAAAATATCCAATTCTACATTTAGACACATTTACCACTTACAAAAACAATTAAATAAAGAACAACTCTGTCATCGACAAGATCTAAATGAGACGCTTTTCATCTATCTCGGACTTCGTCAAAGGATTGTTCTTTTCGTGCGAACGATAAGTTAAGGCAAAGAAGAGAAACTGTACTTCCATCTTTCGAATATAAATGAAGCTATTCCAACGAAGGAAAATGTAGTGAGTGAAGTTATCCCGTAAGATACAATACTGTGTTTGGCTGTACGCGTAAAGACAAGTCCTATAAACACGAAGAATGTCTAATAGTAGAATAAAAAACACCTTTTTTGTCAACAAGATCTTAATTGAGACGCGTTTCGTCTATTCGAGACTCTTCAACTAATCTCGAACTTGTCGTATCAATATGTCGTATCGAGGTAAAATTGTTCTTTATTCAAGTGTTAGGCATCCATTATTTTTATGGAATTTATACATACAGCCAAAGTTTTGCATTTTACGAGATAAAGCTGATTACTGATGATCACAGATAGTTCTATTTATATTCAAAGATACAAGTATAGTTTTTGTTAAACAGCACAAGTTTACCATTGCAAAACGAATTACTAGGATTATATATGTGCACGTACAGTAATTGCAGTATTTTACAGCATGTCTACAATGAAAATTTATAATCGGCAATACAAAATAATCCAGAAAATGAGTTTTAGACATGATATTTGTCGCATCATTATATAAAGAACACAGTAATTTGTCTTATTTTTACTTCAATGTTGAAGCTATGTTTGTTTTGCCCACCTTCACCTTCCCTTACCCTCGTAAATATGTTATTACTATCCTCATCCCACCAAAATACCCTAAAATTTTTCCAACCTAATCTCGTAACTGGGAGACCATTATCTAAACATATTAAACAATCCAAATTACTACAGAATATTGCAACTTATATCCCATAAGAACAAAAAAAAACTATAAAGATAAAGCACGCACCAGCGAAATTATGATGTGCGTTTAGACTACATGTATCGCGGCGTAAAAAAAAAACGTTTCGTACCAAAAAGAAAAGGGTGTAATCATAAATACATTACGTTTCGGCATAAATCTTTATCCGATAGTCTCGTCGTTTTCTAAGCCATTAACATCAATCCGTTCGAGTAGCATAGTAGTGGTGGTGGAGTTATAAATAACGCTGTCGTTAGAAGTAGCTTGATTTCCATCTCCGGCCAGATCATCCACACGACCGCTAAAAGCCAGAGACTTTGTCATTGTCGATAGGAAGAGGTTCGTTCTCGGTCGAGACTTTATTCACGAAGAGCAACTACGTTAACCACGATTAAAAAATGAAAGAATAAGGTCACCGATTATCGTAATTGAAATGTAAATAAAAAGTCTGAATTTAATTTTGAATAGACCGATAGGATTGAGATTAAAGTTTTACAGATTCATACAAGATATGCATCCTTAATATCAAGTCTAACAAGAAGACGACGTTTCATTAATACAAATGATATTTTCATTATCAGTTCGTTTTTCGTGAAGTTAATAAAAGTGAAAGATTGAAAAATACAAGAAAAATTTGGCAGAAAGTGAAACTCAACCACTAACACAATCTTTCCGAAAAATTTAATATTCTATCATCTTTTTATGATAAGAGGTAAAATTTAGTTAATTTATAATAATTGATTCGAAAGTTATAATACTACGAATGTCAAAATGAAAAGATGAATTAAATAATTAAATGAAAAATCTTAAAATGCATGAACTTCGTAATACTTATTTACTTAATTCAAGTTTTTCTACCACAATGTGTAAGACTATTAATTTGGCTGTACTTCAACTATTTTCGATTCTGGACTAGTTCCGCCTCCTTGCATTAAATATTTCTCATTTCTGCTGCGCTTTTCACTTCTTCCTACCAGATTTTCCTTGGTCTACTCCTTCTGTTCTTTCCCGGTACTCTCGTCGCGTACATTCTTCGGATGAGTCTCTCTTCTATCGTTCTGTTTATGTGATCTAGCCATGATAGTTGTTTAATAATATATATAATATACCAGGTTGTTCAATAAGTTTTGTCGTTCAATAAGAAAAATACGATTTTATGGTTTGAAATACATACATTTCATTATTCAATATAATCTCCCCCAAATTCAATACAATTATTCCAGTGATTTATGGATTCCATCTCTGAAGTGAGAATACAAAACTGTCGTATTCTCCACGGCTGCTTGCGCGGCGCTCTTTGTTCGAGGAAAATCTTTTTCCACACATGGTCTTTTTGAGATGTGAGAACAACCAGAAGCCAGAGGGAGTTAAATTTGACGAATAAGTTTGCTAGTGCAACAGTTTGTAGTATTCACTAATTTTTGCAATGGTTTTTTAAGCTGTGTGAGAGGATGCGTTGTCTTAATGAGAAGCGATTTCTTCTTCTGTAAACCAGGTCTTTTCTCGCGAACTTTTGCATCCACATAATTCAAAAGGGTACAATAATAATCTGAGTTTATTGTTTTACCAGTGTGGAGGTAATCCACCAACAAAATTCCTTTTGAATCCCAACTGACGCTAACACCATTTTGGTCGATTTTTGGATCTTAACTCATTTCGGAGTCGAAATACCGCGTTCACACCCTTAGCCTCTTGTTTTCATTGAGGATCATGATAATAGACCCAAATCTCATCCACAGTGATGAAACAACGCACAAAATCGTTTTAATTCTTTCTAAATCGCTTCAAATATTGCTGAGAAAATCGCATTCGAATGTGTTTTGGTTCCGTTGTTAACGAATGCGACACCCATTCTGCACACGGCTTTCTGAAACCCAAAACTTCTCCCAAACTTTTATATGCACTAGCTAATGAGATGCCTGGGGCTTCTACTAAATCTCTTTCGGTTAATCGATGATCTTCAATATCCTGTATTTTTGCTACGATTTCTGGTGTTGATGCACTTTTTGAAAGTCCTTCGCTTGTATCGTCTTCATGACTTGTACGACCACCTTTAAATCCAGCTGCTCTACTTTCTACTGTTCTACTTGAGGCTGAACAATTTAAAAATCGTCCATGAATTTATTTTGGTGATACACTTTCTAAAAATAAAAATCACTGCACAATATTCAATTTTTTCCATTGTAAAGAAAATACTGTGACACGTCAACTTTGAACCCCTGTAAATATACGAATGAGAAAATGAAACGTGTTCATAAAAAAGTAGTACAATTTTTATAAAAATAAAACGACGTACCTAATGGCGCCATCTCTTGTCGAACGACAAAACTTATTGAACAACCTGGTGTATAAATGAAGTTTCCTCTTACTTTAACTGTTCTCCGAAAACTTCATTTCTAATTTTACTTGTCCTTATCTTTCCCTATATTTTTCTTAGGAACCTTATTTCTGATGCATTTATTGTGCTTCTGTTTCTGTTTATATGTGTTCATGTTTCACTAATTATATAACAACGTCAGCGTCGTTACCTTCAGTGCCACCTACTTTTTAACTTAGCTAGACACTTCGCTTTTTCTAAAAATGTTCTCGAATTGTTATATACGTACTTTTCCTATTTTATCGTCCACCTCACGCAATTCGGAATCCAATCGTAAATAATTTAGGGCGAACGCTTTTGAAAATAACTAACTCAAAATTTTAATTTTTCAACAAGAGATCCCTCTCCACTTTCCACCTCATATAGTCAATTCTGAATAGTCTACTATGTTGTCTTTGCCTGAAGTCCTTCAAAAGATATACGATAATAAACCAAAAAGAAGGATTAATTCGAAAAAATTACAAATAAAAGACTATTTCACATATTTATTAGATAACTGAAGGTATTCTTTCGCGAAGACAACTTACTGATATTGGTAAGTTGTCTTCGAGGCAATAAAAGATCCCACGGAAGTGATATATCTGATATAAGTAACTATATAGTTGTTAATCATGATTTATGCATATTGACTTTGTCTTGAATTGAAAGAAAATATTGCTTGAGAACCTAATATATATTTATATCAATCCTAAGTAAGTAGATAGACAAATTTCTGGATATTAACTTTTCTTGAAATTAATGCTAATATGCAAATTCACTGCATATTAAATTTATTGCATAACAAAGTACCAAGGCATTTTCCCCCATTTTATTCACTTAATAAAATCGATAGAAAAACTTCATATAACGCACCTAGTCTTGCCTTCATTTTATTGTACTTTTATAGTCTTGTACTATATTAGAAGGCGCTGTTCATTATTTCATCGCCTTCCAACTGTTCTTCTCCTTACGGCCTCGTCTGGAACGCAGATCACGTAACCAAGAGACCGGCTAACTTTCCACTGGCTCAGACATAAATACAAATTGCGACGAAATTGCCGGCGTGTTCTGGCAGAAAAAACTTCGCGAAAAAAACGAAATCGAGAAGAGAAACTTTAATACACGACAGTAAACTAGTTGGTCATGACCATCAATTTTTTGCACTGTTTTCATTTATCTTTTTGGAATTATATTTTTTTGGAAAGGAAAAAATAACGAAGAGATTTCATTAGATCACTTTAGAAATGTTCGTTTCATTTTTGTTAAGCATATCTAACCAGAAAAGAGTTGCCTTTATTTTATTCATTATGGGGGATAAGATAGGGAAAGTGAAAACTTTTTGACATCTAGAATTAAATAAAATTCAAACAAGCGTTTTATTGAATGAATTAAATAAAACTTATTTCATGTACTGCTTTAGTAAAGGGTATTTTTTTTCAAGAAAACAACTCAGACTCACATGACTCTTAACTCTTTATTAACTCTTGTATCTTCAAACTTAATCTGTATAAAACTATGCATATAAATCACAAATTGATGGACATTTAGAAAGTAGTACCTAATTTAGTTTTCTTTTACTATCTAGTCGTAGCTGCAATTAAGTTATCGCTTCTGAAACTATATTCTAATGAAATGTTTCTAAACTAGGTGAAGTAATACGATGGTAGTCGTTTGTATTTCGGGAACTGGCAACACTGTTTATTCGACAGAACAGAACGATCTATCAATTGAACTGTGTTGGACAATGCGCCAAAGGAAAAATCGTGATTTTGTAAACAATAGGAAAACTGAGCTGCGAGCAGTGATAAAGTTCTTTTTGTTGAAAGACCTAACACCAACTTAAATCAAAACGAAGTTGGATTAGAGACTGCTCCTACATTTTTACTGGTTAAAAACTGGATTTCCGTATAAAAAGCTTGTATTAACATAAGGGATGAACTTCGTAGTGAGCGTTCGAAAATGGATTACACCCCGAATGTGATTGAAAAAATCCACCGTATCATATTAGATGGGCGTCGAGTAGAAGAGATAGAAAACATAGTAGGTATCTCAAACGACGATGAGCGCAGAATTTTAATTGAAAGATTGGACATGAAAAATAACTTGACGCGATCGCCTTGGCCAAAGTTCATGAATTGGTGACGAATTAGTGCCTCATTCGTCCTATTCCCCAGATTCTTGGATTATTATTTGAATCGATTGAAATTGAAAATATAGTTGGGCAGAAAGATATTTTCGCTCAATTCCGAGGTAATCGCTGCTGTACGAGGATAGCCGTTCATATTTCGGGAACTGGCAACACTGTTAGTGTTGCCTCCGATCCGATGATTGCAACGTGAAGTTTGCTATTTTTGACAATATATTGGGTCTGGGAAAAAGTTCGTGGCGCTTTTTCAGTAAAATTCAACTGGTCCTCGCATGGCGCGTGGACGAATTCATTTAAACCGAATATGCTCCATTATTATCGACAATGTTTCGCCATTTTTTTGGTAGATCCATGATCCCATCGGTGAAAAACTTCTGTGGTTTCTGGTCGAAAAACTGAATCAAGTAGTTTTCACAGGCTTCTTTTGAAACCAACTTAATTCCATTGAGAGAGTTCTGCAGAGATCGAAACAGATGATAGTCAGAGGGTGCTATATCCGGACTGT
Organism: Dermolepida albohirtum; assembly: GCA_031893035.1. Taxonomy (NCBI): domain Eukaryota; kingdom Metazoa; phylum Arthropoda; class Insecta; order Coleoptera; family Scarabaeidae; genus Dermolepida; species Dermolepida albohirtum. The sequence continues at coordinate 28,139 of JAVIWB010005130.1, forward strand.
AAGGTGGGTGCATCAAAACTTCCCAACCAAACTCTCTCAATTTTTGACGGGTCATCAAAGAAGTGTGTGGTCGGGCGTTGTCATGATGGAAGACAACACCTTTCCTATTAATCAATTCGGGCCGTTTTCTTTCAATCGCCTGGCGTAATCTCTCTAGTTGTGCACAGTAGATATGAGAATCAATCGTCTGACCAGTTGGAAGTAGCTCGTAGTGGACGATTCCCCTCCAGTCCCACTATACACACAGCATCACTTTTTTTGGCGTCAATGTTGGCTTAGCGAACGCTTGTGACGGCTCACCATCCTTTATCCACGATCTTTTACGCTTCCGATTATCGTACGTAATAAATTTTCATCTCCGGTTATTAAACGTTTCAGAAACGGCTCGATTTCATTCCGTTTCAGCAGCGCATCGCAGATGTTAATTCGGTCCATCATGTTTTTCACGCTCAACTCATGAGGAACCCATACGTCAAGCTTTATTTTGTAACCAGCTTTGTGTAAATGGTTCAAAACATCAATGCCTAGCTCCATGCCAATATCGACACTGCTGATATGCTTATCTTGTTGGACTTTTTCAAGAATTTCATCAGATTTTTCAGTGATTGGACGACCGGAGCGTGACTCATCTTTCACATTGAAATTTCCAGAACGAAAGCGAGCGAACCATTTCCGCGCAACAGATTTCGATAAAGTACCTTCACCGTACACAGCACAAATTTTATCACAAGCCTGCGCAGCGTTCTTCCCCTTATCATAATAATATTGCAGAATATAGCGAAATTTCTCATTATTCTTCTCCATTTTCAAGTGCGAATAACTTTCCAACCACTGCACCGATTACAATGTTTCTACGCTCAAACTAACGTTCGGAAGGTCATCTAAAAAACGAGCCGTCGGTGGTGTCGCTGTGACTTGTTGTTCTTTAGTTATCGGCAACCAATGCCATCTATCGGGAAAAACGCCACGGCCTTTTTCCCAGACCCAATATTTACCTTGACAGTTTTACTATACGATCGCTATTTCTATTGTTGACAGTAACTTGAAAATTTTATGTCAGCGAAAAAATGGAATTAACTCGCGAACATTGTCGTGCAATTATTTTTCATAACTTTCGGCGTGGATTATCTCAACAAGAATGCACCGACAAGCTGAATTCTGTATATGGTGATTAAGCACCATTGAAAACTACAGTTGGCATAGTGAATCCTAACTTGGACGGCGTTCGTTGGACGATGAATTTCGTGAAGGTCGTCCCACAAACATTGTGTCGGAAAACATTAACGCATTGTCCGAATTGATAATGCAAGAGCGTCATGTGTCATGCCTTTAGATCGAGGCATCTCTAGGTATTAGTAACACCAGCGTGAATAAGATCCTGCATGAACATTTAGCCGTTAAAAAGCTATGTTCACGTTGGGTACCACATAATTTGACAACCGCTTAAAAAAGGACTCGCGGCGATTGGTGCCAAGAAATGCACAAAAAATGCAATGGCGGTGCTTCAAAGAACATTTATAAAGCAGTCAAAGGTGATGAATCTGGGATCTATACGTATGAGCCCGATAGTAAACAGCAGTCGACTGTGTGGATATTCCCAGATGAGCCAAAACCAACAAAAGTCAAAAGTTCCAAAAAATTCCAAATAGTACACAACTACTTGTTTACCAAAAGCTTTTGAAGAAATAAGGAAAACAAACCGAACACGACAGATAATTCTTCATCATGACAATGCGAACTCTCACAGGTCGTTTCAAACAATTGAATATTTAACCGGGCAAAACATTGAATTGATGAGCCATCCGCTGTACAGCCCTGATCTAGCTCTGTAATTTCTTTTCGTTCCCACACGTGAAGAATAAACTTCGTGGTCAACGATTGTCTACCCCGGAAGAGGCAGTTGAGGCATTGAAAACTCATATTTTGGAGATACCGCCTTTACAGTGGCAGCAATGTTTTTCGGATTGGTTTAAATGGATGCAAAAGTGCATTAATTTTCAAGGAGAATATTTTGAAAAACAATAAAACTATTTTTGATAATGAAAAATTTTTCTTTGTTTGCTATTCCCGAAATATAAACGACTACCCTAGTATATATATATATATACATATATATATATATATATATATACATATATACATTCATATATATATAATCGAACGAAGGTTCTCGCGGTTGTAAGTATGAGTAATATTAGATTCTCGGGCTCTGCGCGATGTTGGACAGAAGTTCACCAGACAGATTTTGGAAAGAATGGGCGTCTCGATGTTTCGATGACATCTTAATCATCTTCTTCAGAAGTTGTTTTATAGTGAACCGCCAACCTGAAACTATCTCAGGTTGACGCTTCTCTTCTTTAAGCTGCACAAACAAGAACTTGAAAATTGTAAATTTCTTTTTATTGGCAAAACTGGTATTGTACTAGAGATAATATAAATATAGATGTGTGTAATGGTAAATTGCTCGACTATAATAAGACTAATAATAAATAAGATAAGAAGCAATAAAAAGAAATATAAAACTTCATTGTGTATTTACGATGTAATATGCGGACTCAATATTTACATTGTGATCAACTTATTTATACAAACATTTACACATGACTATATTACAACTAAAGTTTACTTATAATTAAAGCATGTTATTTTAATAGAAATAAATGAAATAAACATGTGCGCCAAAAATTTAATAAAATAGATGTACAAGATAATACCCTTATCGTAACGAAAATAAATAAATTGTTTCTTGTGAGGCAAAATTTATTAATTAAAATACTATTTACTTGTCTTAATGAAATAAAGTTGAAACTCAGTTATATAAGCTTATATATAATACAACATGGAATCCATTTTTCTATGTCTATGATATATTTTCTTTTCTTTTTGTATATGCTGATTTCTACACAATTTATATTATCAAACGAATATTAAGAAAGATACGATACTAAATAATACACATTTATTAGCCTTAAGTATATTTAGATAGATAGATTACTTGAAGAGGCCATACAGCTTATTTCACTGTGATTTCTCCAGATGTATTGTAGGCCCCATGCTCCCTTAGAATTCGTTCTCTAGTTTCGTTCTTTTAATCAGAACTAACATCTTCAAAAGCGGTTTTTCTATATATTAGGTCGAGTCATAAATAACTTCCAATGCAGCTAGATAGCAACTACTTTTCGTCTTTACCCACAATGAGTTCCTGAATTTTAGCTTTCACTGAATAGATAAGGGTTCAGATAGTGTTCTGGCAACTGTTTTGTGTGGTGCACGTTATATTAAAATGTTGTTCCTTGCCCCTAAAATGGAGAGTGAAAAAGTACATATTCGTCATGTGATTCTTTGCGAATTTAAACAAGGTAATAACAATGTGTTAAGGCAACAGCTGAAAAAATATACAGTGTATACGGTGAAAGACTAGTAACCGATCAAGCACTTATAAATTAGTTTGCCAATTTCAATTCTAGATAAGATCTTAGAAGACGAACCTAGAACGGGACATCGTTCCAACCTTAATGAGAACATTTCAAAGGCACTATTGGAGCACAATCTACCTTAATTAACAAGAGATATAGCAGAAAGATTTAATACATCATAGTCAATTGATTGCCGCCTCTTGGAGAAATTAGAGAAAGTTAATAAGCTAGGAGTATGAATATGTCACCTTTTCAGTGAACGAAATAAAGATCGTATATCAATCGCCACAAGTCTGTTCTCACTGGTAAAAATTGAGCATTTTTTAGACAGACTTATAATAATAGACAATGAAAAATGGGTTACCTATGACAATATCGTCCGGAAAGGAGAGTGGCTTAATAAGGATCAACCACTTCTACCAGATCCTAAAGCAAACATCGATGGAAAAAAGATTTTATTATGTGTATGGTGCGATTGTCTAGGTAAAATTTATCTCTAGTTGTTGAAGTCAAACTCAGCTGCACTCATCAATCGCAAGAACCATTTATATATATACGGCATGGAATCGATGACACTAAATAGTGTAGATAGGGAGAAGCTGAGAGTCTTTGAGAGAAAAATTATAAGAAGAATTACTGGCGGGAAGAAGATGGCAGAAGGAGTGTATAGGAGGTACATGAATTTGGAGATACAGGAAATAATGAAGGGAGAAGACATTGTCAGGATGGTGAAGGTGCAGAGACTGCGGTGGTATGGACATCTGAGAAGAATGGGAAGTGAGAGGGATGTAAAGAGGGTCACTATGTGGAGACCACATGCTGGGAGAGCAAGAGGAAGACCAAGGAGTAGATGGGAAGAACAGGTAATTGACGACATAACAGGGCTGCAGATTCAGGAATGGAGAAGGAAGATACTGGACCGGAACTTATGGAGGAAAATAACAGAAGAAGCGAAGACCAACAGAGAGTTAGAGTAGACGATGCGCTAGTAAAGAACGTGGAGTAACTCACCACAGAAAATGAGTTTTTAGAGCTCCATAGGAGCGGCTACAAACCTAGAAAGGATGCACAGCCGATAATATAATATATATATATTAAGTTCTTAAGCTTAGACGATCTGCTTTACAGACTACCGCCTCTTCTGCTCCTTACAAAACTGATTGGGAAAAAACCTTCATTTCTGAAGAGCACGTAAGTCAGGCTGTCGAAAATTTCTTCCAATTCAAATCGATCACATTTTCCAAAGAAAGAATTGAAGTTACCAGGAAGGTGGGAGGTCATACGTAATAGTAGTGAACACACAATAAATTAATATAATTTTATTATTTAATGAAAGTCAACTAAATCTCTGATAAAAAACGGAAGTTATTTATGACTCGACCTGATAAATATCCACATCAGGATATTAGTTTCTCATTTATAGAAATCGCTTTATTGCGAAACCCTTGCATTAGCTTAGGTTGTGGATCACGGTGTCTTCCTCTTCTTAGCAGCATCTATACATGGTTTCTTCTATTAAATTTGTCAACGGAACATTCTAAATTAATCGTAGAATGCCTTGTTAAAAGACCCACTAAATTCTAACAATCTTTTTGTCTCTACTCAATAGGTTTGTTCCCAATTTAGATTATTATTTCATAAAGAACAGTTTTACCGATCTTCGACTTGAATAATTCTTTCACATAACCCGAAATCAATCTTCAAAGTCATTTTCCTGATTTGATAAAAACCATTGATGAAGCTTGTTGCACCAGTCCAACAACCAGAAGAACATTTCAAAGTGTAAATATTATTCTATTTACTGACAAAAACAAATGGAATGGCAAGTAGAAAAAATGAGCATTTTCGATATACCCTTTTGTTCGTGCTCAACAATGGAGTTAAATTAGAATCTAATCAAAACCTTATATATATATGTAATATGTATTACTATATAAGATAGTGTAATAATAATCGAGGAAGAAAACGAATCCAGTGACATGTATAATAATGTTTATATTGTTAATGCAAGCACAATCTAAAAAAATAACTTTAAAGAGAGAAAATGGAATAGGAATTTCTAAAACTAAATTTTTAGTATTTATTGTACACTCTAAAAATTAAGAAGCATAATAAATTATGCAACAACATCGATCTATTTTCTATCCCTCATTTGAAATCGTATCCTTCTTGAAACCTACACGTCTACCGACAACTACTTCAACAGGTGATAACCTCCGATATTTATTACTTCTTCGGTACCTACCAACGAATGATTGAAACGTTTTCTTCTCCCTTCTTTTTACTCTTTCATAAACAAGTCTCGGCATAATATAAACCTGATAAATAGATAAATCATCTTCGTAACAGAATATCTACGAGAAAATAACGACGCCCAAGTTCTGAAAGCACGCATCTCCTCTATTTTCATTTATATTCCTTTTTATAGGGAGCCTCAATACCAGAGTGGAGGATACAATATAAGAATATACAATGTTCTTCACCATAATAATGGAATGCTCACGTGTGTCGTACATTATCCATTCTTCGTCCTAGATGGCGTTATAATGTTACCAATAAAATTATACCTCGTACTGATTCATAACATTTTAACTGCGCATTCGTATCGTTTATGAGTTTTACATTCTCGTTAGAATTTATGTTTGTCCAAGAATTTTAGCATTGCTTCACACTAAGGTACTACAAACGCGTATGAGTAATTTGCTGATTTTTCATTCATTATATGACCTTATAAAGTATTTTATGTAACTTTCAGGTTACGTTGTTTACTTTTACGAAATGGAAAAATTATTACGAGGTTATGATACTTCTAGAAGTTCGTGTATTTAAACCAGTTTTGATCTAGTATATCTGCAACGAATATCATAAAACTGATAATACATGTAAAGTACCATTTCTATTATTAAGTAACGGAATATACCTATGTAATGAATAACTGAAGTTTTGAAAAAATGTTATTTATTTATTGGAGTCGGAAGCAAGGTATGATTAAAAAATTTTGTCCAAAATGATGCAATGCTGCAATTAAATTTTCGAACTGGTTATATATCAATTACCTCTTAATTGGAGGATGTAACAATTATATTTACGACTAGTCAAAGGATACTTGAATACAATATATAAAGCAGTTTATAAGTCAGATATTTCAGACAGATAGCTGTGTAATTCTTTTCATTCTCTTCTAATATTTTAGATATTTTTCTAGTTCTCTACTCATTTCTCCTCCAGATTTTTAACTACCACTCTTAATCAGTTCCTCATAGCCGCGCTTCTCTTCTTTATTCCCCTTTATTTTCTCTACTCTTCTTCATTCTATCCACATGATACTGTTGAGCTTCGTTACATTAGAAGGTTCATACAATTCTGCCTTAGCTTTTTTCTCCCAGCCTACATTTACTTTCATATCTCATGTTTGTCTTTCTAACGTTTCCAATTTTTCTAAATCTTGTAACTTAAAACCGCTACTTCACATGAATATGTCTCTATACACAATGCATATTTGGTTGGATCTAAATATAGCAATTAGTTTGAATGTAGACTTTTTGACTTTGGTCAACATACATCTATCCTGTATACTTCATCACATGAAATGCATCTTCTTTAAACTTTAAAGCTTCTTCGTTCACTTACAGAAATTCGAATTCCTTCGCATTTCTTCTTCAACGTACTTTAACATAGTAATTTGTTCTTTCTTTGGTTAACTTCCAGCCCATACTTCTCAAATGTTTCTCTTAGCCTGATCATCTAACTGAACCTCCTGTTATATTTATTCCAATTTGACTTGATAATTTTTATTATTTCGTAAAACACTTCTCGTGACAGTGGATGACTTTTGGCATAAGCTCAACTTTACTTCGAATTCCTATTCTCGCGTAGAATCCGAGGTAAACCCTAAGTAAGGTATAAAGTAACATGTCAAGAGTTGCCTAACCACAAGGAAGTGTGTTAGTAAACGTTCCTTTGGAGGGCGCCAAACTCAACCCCATTGTACTTTAGCATTCTCATGTCAAATAAGGCTCTAATTGGACAAATTGTTATTTCCTTTGTCTCTCATAGGAGTAGCATAGTAAACCAAATTCCGGTCGAAAAAAACTAGGAAAGACCAAGTGAGAAGATCCATGGGGAAAGCGAGTCAGGAATTCAAAGATAAACAAGGGCATCAACATAAAGCTGTGAGAGTCAACACCGTAGAGGAAGTTAATCCGGTGTCCGATAGAGAGACCCCATCAGCTAAGTTATCTGAAATTTCTAGGGCTAAAGTGCAAAAGCTAGTGAAGGTGGACCAAGATTATATAGAAGTCAAAAGAACCTTAATCAAACTCAACTTTAACAGCAATAGGTGAAGAAACCAAGTGACTCCAAAGAGACATGAGGACCACAATCAAATTGGGGGGTATCGCAGTGGAATGAGCTCTGTAACCATGTTAAGTAATCTATCTATCTACCGTTATAAGAGAGGAGTTTACTAAATATAATTAAATTAAGTGATTAAATTAAATGGTCACAGATAATACGCGATCTAATCATTCGACTACTGTGAGACAATTTTTTACCAAAAACTAAGTTTTTGTGTTAGATCACTCATTGTATTTACCTGTTGATGAAAGGAAACATCATCTAATATGTTTAATAGACGATAATCACGACCCTCGACAGTACCCCAAAAAATCAATTAACAAATTAATTGTGACAAACGCTGCGTTGACGCTGAGAGAGAGTATAATTTAATAATAACGATAATAATAATAATTTTATTTCCAACAGACAATGTCCATTTACAATGAATAATAATAGAAAATGTTTCCATAACAATTTACTAAAAATATTATAATATTACAACTAACTAAAAGTATTTCATACTATATCAATAAAATTTGTCTGTCCATAATCTATTTGCATTTGTCACTATGTAAGAAATTCCTTTAGATCCATCTGAAACAACCAAAAATATGTCCATAGATCTCATACTATGCGAGGCAAAAGCAAAATCAATTTGAAATAGTAAAACTGGGAAGTTTATGGCATCATTCCGTAAACATTGTAATCAGTTCCATATGGGGAATAGATATCGTATGTCTTATAACACAAGTACTTTATAAAATGTTTCGGCATTCTTTTCAAAGCTATTTATTGGTATAAATATTATCGATGGCACTATACTTCAATTTGTCTACAGGTACTATCAGAAAACTCAGAAACTTAATAACAGTTCTACATGTAGCATTAAGTGACTAGAAAATTGTAGAACAGTGTCAAACAAAATATCCTAAACCTTAATATTTTACAAGGAATTTCAACCTGATTATCGTTGTAGATAAACTGAACGGAATTAGAATTTTAGAATATGTAGCAATGGCTCGATATTTGAATTAAATCTGTTTCTTACTGTATCACGCATTACCATATATAAATTATTTTGAAATTTATAAGAGTCTGTCAAGTTAAGAGCTTTCATAAATGCCAAAACATAACAATCGAGTGAATTTAAAAAATAATAAATATGTTGAAGAGTAAGGATCCCAAATTAGGGTACTGAAGGACTCCTAAAGTTTGGATAAACTGTGAAAAATGGAAATGTCATAACATACGTAACAAAACCAATTATTTAAATACAAAGAAATAAAATTTATTAAAGATGATTAAAACCAAAAACATCTGACTTTGTTAAAAAGTATCGAACGTTTAACAAAATCAAAAATTTCAGCAAAATCTGTATTAATTACATCTCCTCGAGGACGTTCAGCTATAGCTTTACTAATAAACTGCCAGACTTCTGCAAAGTTGGAAATAATTGAAATAATTATAATTATCTGTGTTTTATGTTCTCAAAGTTATTCATTTCTGAACAAAGGGTATTTACAAAATTGGCTTTGACATTAACTATAAGTATACAAACTCCTTTCCAATAACTTATTTTATACTACTCTGAATCAGTCAAAATTTAAACGCAAGAACAGTAGTAGTTCACAATGAACTCGCCTGTAATTTCAAATAAAACAAAAACTAATCCACCTTATTCAAGACGCAGATTTCAAATTAATTAATTTCCATTTGCTTAAATAGTAAATTTATGCCGAATAGAAAGAAACACGAGAGAGAATTAGTTCTCTTGAAATATTTTCGAACATCTATTGTGGCTACATGCGTGCGCACGCCTCGCGGTTTAATTACAGAATTTAATCGCGGAGAGGTCCGGGAAGAATAATAGTCAGAAATTTCACGGCGTCGAATGATTGCGATCAAAATAAATGGGCATTGTTTGAGGAACGATCGTTATAAATAGGATGAATTAAATTATAAAACGCGCAAACAAAAATGGATAAGATCTCGCTCCCCTCTTGATCCTTTTCAAAATGATAAGTTCTTTTTATGTACAGCAAGTATAACAGTTCTTTACATGCTACATTTCCAAATATAACTGAAATGTAGAGGTTTATCATTTTGGTTCACTTGAATGGTTACGTAACAGCAATTATTTCGATACCGCTTTCACAATATCAAAAGAAAAAGTGAAATTGTTGAAGAATATAAACAATGGAATGCTCAAAAATGATATTGTGGTTAAAATTAGAAGATTTTTGACCTGATACACATCCTTTTGAACGTATAATTTTGAAAAGTTTGACAAAGTCATTTAAAAGTGAATTAGAATCCTCTATGATACAAGTTAATCAACATCAGACCTTCGTTTAAAAGAATTCGGAAAGTACTGATCATTTAAATAAGCATATTTTCATATTAAATCCAATTAGTGGACAAAATTTAGAAAACTTCAAATCATATATACAAACGCCTATTGAATCAAGAGATGTCTCGTCAAATTTTATTTATAAAACATTAACGCCTTGTTTAGTATTAATTCACATATATGAACAGAAAGTACTCGAATTCCTGCACTTGAGTTCTTCTTAAATCTCTCTTACAGTTTTATATATTAAATTTTTCATTTTGACTACCATACAAACTCAAATTTAGTTATTGTACAGGATGATTCAAATAATTGAGCACGATTGCAATGAGCTATATTTTCTGAACTCCATTTACTTATGTTGTATTTTAAATCTGTAAATTATATTTGATTATTCATACATTAAAGATTATAGGTGTTTAATGTGACTCTTTTCAGCTCTATGGATAGTTATCCATAGAATAGCTACATTCGTGCATAACAGCAGTTATGATATGGTTTCCTAGCTCGTTCAATTTTTGGAGCGAGATGCTGTGTAAACTGCATTTTTCGCGAATCTCCACAGTAAAAAATCGCAAGGTTGATTTCACATCTTGCGAACCTCGGTGGCCGGAACTTCCAGGTTTTCATTCCCCGTACGACCTATCCATCATTAAGGTGGACATTTATTCAGGAAACGTTGAACATTCAGGTGCCAATGGGATAGAGCTGCGTTCTGCTGGAAAATATAATCTTCTGAATCTTCATGCATTTGAGGAATAAGCTAGTTTTGCGACATCCTAAGACACTTTAATCCAATAATAAGATCAGTAAACCTTTGTTCGCGATATGTTTCAAGTTCCAGTGTATTTTGTAGACCCCATATTCGCGCATTATAGTTGTTGACTCTCCCGTTTAGGTGAAGTGTCGCTTCATAGCCAAAAACAACACGAATCGGAAACAATTCATCTTCCATGTAAAGCGTATAGAATTTTGTATCCGTATGCCCCGACATATGGTCACAATATTCTATAAACTGGTGGTTTGCGCGAAGAGCCTGTACTAATTGTAAATGGTATAGTTAGTACATTAAAAAGCACCTCAACACCAAACAATTATTGTCCAACTTCCTACTTGCTCTACGAGTTTATTTCTATAAGCCACGCTCAAATCCCAGTCGAACGCAGTTCACACTCTCTGCCAATACATGCGATCGGACGGTCTTTTATCCTTACAGATAGAGACAGTTTTATCAAATTGTTTATTCGAACAGCAAATGCTCTTCCTTGTTTTAAATTCAATGTTTAACTTATGACATTATGCAGGCTGCATCACAATCGCAGAAAGTGAATCTGCGATTGTGATGCAACCATTTTGCTTTCAACTTATGCTGTTGTGCGGCGCTGGAGTGCTCTAGCGGTAATATTTGAAACTTTACAGCTTCACAACATCCTCTTTAATATATAAATAATATAAATCAAATATAGCGTATAGAACGGAAAGTGTAATCAATTGAAATTGTATCCATCTTTTTGAACCTTACTCTATATTCGGCTGATTGTTTGTGAACGCTTTTAATGATAGTTAAAAATCGGTCGTTCATAGTGTCCAATGTGGCATGTGCTGTGTGGCACGTAGCGCCATCCTGTTGAAACCACATGTCGTTGGTGTCCATATCATCTAATTCAGGCCAAAAGAAGTTGGTAATCATCGACCTATAGCGCTCACTCTTAACGGTGACCAACATCGTTCTCAAAGAAATATGGACCGATGACGCCTCCAGCCCAAAATCCAAGGCGCGAAATCGACTGCCTCGGATTCTCCTGCATACTCTCACGGACAGCGGCGATGTTTTCGATAGATCTTGCGTTTCGTGTCGTACGGGTTCATTGTTTACTTAACCAGTGAACTCAAATTTATGCACCACACTTCAAATAGTCCTCTCGGTAGGACGATTATGGCGACCGTAATATGGGCAAAGAGCGCGGGATGTTGCCCGAATAGAACACTCATTTTGATAAAACAATTTTATCATTCGCACTTGTTGTTAAATGCTATATTCATCCATGGTGGTTTGTCAAAAAGACTGAATAAATGACAGCAAATTTGACAGATGTAGCTTCAACAATATAGCTGCTATCAACTGTTAAAAATCGAAAGTCCCTATTGGAAGACCCGTTATTATTAAAACACTTTAATACATTTTTCCAATAATATAATGGTTGTTTTTTTAGGAATAGATCCTGTTTGAACAACTAAATCCGTTTACAATCGAAAATTACACAATTTTTGATACACAAGGGTGGCTCTAATTCAAGTGTCAGGTACTGTATACTTCGTTAAGAAATTCGTACGGACATATAACTTAATTTGTAGCTGGATTGTATCCTACACGCAAAATAAAATTTATAGACGTTAAATTGGGAACAAAATTTGAGGCATGATGTATTTTACTTGAGTACCGTCGAGAAGCGTACTGAAAACCCAAGTTTCTTAAGTCCCCAGTGTGCAATAGAATACATGTAATACGCCAACAAAGCTGTATAATAAACTCTCGCATTTTATAAAGTTTCAAGAGGATGCCACTATTCTATTATGTACCAGTAAGTTCTATGAAACTTTATAGGAAAGTTGGGCCTTATATTATTAGCTGGAGTGGCTGCAATGTACGTAGCTGTTTGAACCTCAAGAAAAATATTGTGGAGTCTGACGTAGAAAATTGGTAAGTTCGTTCTACCGATGTCGAAAGGAATACATAATTACGCTATGCGTTCTAAGGTATTTAACAAATTTGCACCAATAATAATAACAATTTGATCTCCGTAGTTATAAATTCAAATTAGTGATTTCTATCTCACTTGCTATTTATTGTAAAACCTGTGAAAGACGACTAGCCACGACTACCTTTTTCCGGAGCCGTGGCTAGCTCCGGAAAAAGGTAGTCGTTTGGAGAGATGGTCGTTACTTTTAATATGTATATGTATGTCCTGTATGTATATTATATTAGGCGGTATTTTTAGTTTCAAATAAATATTTATTTGCACTTCGTAACAATAAACGTAATAATATCACCAAATATTAACACTAAATTAACTACCGACAATAAAAGATTTAACAATTCTTCTGCTGACATAATTATTCCTTTGCAATCGTCGTGAGACTTCAGTATCTTGAAATTTAGCTTTTTCTTTAATAGCCGTTGCTTATTTCAGAGTCAAATTGTAAAATTAAGTTCTTCAGTTAATGAAAACGTTCAAAATACTAAAACGATGACTATAACAATTTCCTTCAATGTGCAAAAATTAACTATGGCGGTTGAAGGATGTTTTGAAACTGTGTGTAAAAATCTCAGATTTGTTTAGGAGATTTAAGGAAGACGGCTTTTCATTGAGCGATTAATCCATGTATTAATTTACACGAATTTTTAATAATATTCCCTACACCAAACATTGTAGGGACACCATCAATCATTAATATTAAAATTGGTCTATTGAAAGTTAAAATTTTGCCAATGAACACGTTAAGAACTACCCTCAAAATTGCTTCACCGGTGCATTCTTCTAATCTTGTACTAGCTAATAACGAAGAGAATAACGACTGGCAGGCTTCAATGTTTCGCACTGTAACATTGGCAACATAATTTGTTTAGGGCTATAGTCTCGTCCACACATAACCATATATGATGAGTACTTTTTATGTGTTTTACCTTCAAATTCGCTTTAACAAAACAAACATTTATCGCGCACTGAAAATATTATTTTTGCATCATCGTATTTTTAGTTTGGAAAATCTTTTATAAAGTTGCTTACATTTCAATAAGTCGATGTTTTCTGATGATGATAACCTTCTTCAGATATAATTACACCGTACACAAAATCGGCCACGTTGCAATATAATAAATATTACATACCACAATTCTCTCGCAGCTGTAACGATGTACTAAAACTACTCTCCGTAATTAAGCATGTACAGTATTCTACACCCCACACGCATTTCGGAAGCTCTGGTTTATCGAATGATTCCATAGTCTAGTAACCTGCTGATATTTAACAATGTTTTCATTGTTACTAATACCTCCTTTAATTCTCTAACATATTAAGTCGATGATTCTTGCCTTTTCTTAGTAATAGAAATTCCCGTTGCTGAAATTGTGTAGGTACTCAATACAATAAGGTGTCAAAGTTATGCTTTTATTACCATTCGAAATTATTATGCTATTTGAATTCTTATCTTTAGTTACTCTCCCACTTTACCTTACGTACACAGCATTATATTGTAAACAATTAATTTTGTAAAACCCTGAAATATCAGACAACAATGGTGTATAAAATACAAAGTGTTCGAAGACAATCAAATTATCGCCTGCTAAGTGTATCGTTGGTCTACATGAGGCAATTATTTGTGAAATCGTTAGACGTGCAGTTGCAAACAATTATTGCTACCGTTATTCGTCTCAAGAAAGTAGGTACCATCGTAAAAAAGGCTCTAGATGACCTAGAAGAACCACCAAACTGTAGGGGCATAGTGGTGTGTGGGAAATGTGTTTTTGGCCAATAATGCGTTCCATACATCGCTGTATTCGTTCCAAGACTAATATCGCCTCTCACTAGTCGGTATCGTACCTTCATATTAGAATAGTGTAAAAGTTATGGGAGATTGGAAAGAAAAGTGGAATAATATTATATTTTCAGAAGTATTTCGTTTTTGTTTGTGGGTCCATGATGGTCGAGACGTGTCTGATGTCGAAGAGGAATAAAATAGATCTTGAATTTTTCCATGGGACGTGAAACTTCACTTAGAGTATCGAGGGTTTGGGATCCCCCCCCCCTAACATTTCTTTAAAGCCATTTAAATTCTCAACGATACATTTACGAAGTTCTAGAACCATTTGCTTTATCCTATATCCAAGAGCTAAGTAATGATGGAGCATTACAGCAAGAAAATATTCTTCCTATGTTACAGCTGTAAAAATTACGATACTGCAAGAAACCAACATCAATATTCTAGATTTTTCTGCGCGGTCGCCAGATCTATTGTCCATAGAATATGTCTGGAATATATTGGGTCTGGGAAAAAGTTCGTGGCGTTTTTTCAGTAAAATTCAACTGGTCCCCGCATGGCGCGTGGACGAATTCATTTAAACCGAATATGCTCCATTATTATCGACAATGTTTCGCCATTTTTTTGGTAGATCCATGATCCCATCGGTGAAAAACTTCTGTGGTTTCTGGTCGAAAAACTGAATCAAGTAGTTTTCACAGGCTTCTTTTGAAACCAACTTAATTCCATTGAGAGAGTTCTGCAGAGATCGAAACAGATGATAGTCAGAGGGTGCTATATCCGGACTGTAAGGTGGGTGCATCAAAACTTCCCAACCAAACTCTCTCAATTTTTGACGGGTCATCAAAGAAGTG
Source organism: Dermolepida albohirtum (assembly GCA_031893035.1). Taxonomy (NCBI): domain Eukaryota; kingdom Metazoa; phylum Arthropoda; class Insecta; order Coleoptera; family Scarabaeidae; genus Dermolepida; species Dermolepida albohirtum. The sequence goes on from JAVIWB010005130.1 coordinate 43,636, forward strand.
TGTGGTCGGGCGTTGTCATGATGGAAGACAACACCTTTCCTATTAATCAATTCGGGCCGTTTTCTTTCAATCGCCTGGCGTAATCTCTCTAGTTGTGCACAGTAGAGTTGAGAATCAATCGTCTAGTTGGAATCGTTCTTCCCCTCCAGTCCCACCATACACACAGCATCACTTTTTTTGGCGTCAATGTTGGCTTAGCGAACGCTTGTGACGGCTCACCATCCTTTATCCACGATCTTTTACGCTTCCGATTATCGTACGTAATCCATTTTTCATCTCCGGTTATTAAACGTTTCAGAAACGGCTCGATTTCATTCCGTTTCAGCAGCGCATCGCAGATGTTAATTCGGTCCATCATGTTTTTCACGCTTCATGAGGAACCCATACGTCAAGCTTTTTTTTGTAACCAGCTTTGTGTAAATGGTTCAAAACAGTTTTGTGGTCAATGCCTAGCTCCATGCCAATATCGACACTGCTGATATGCTTATCTTGTTGGACTTTTTCAAGAATTTCATCAGATTTTTCAGTGATTGGACGACCGCAGCGTGACTCACCTTTCACATTGAAATTTCCAGAACGAAAGCGAGCGAACCATTTCCGCGCAACAGATTTCGATAAAGTACCTTCACCGTACACAGCACAAATTTTATCACAAGCCTGCGCAGCGTTCTTCCCCTTATCATAATAATATTGCAGAATATAGCGAAATTTCTCATTATTCTTCTCCATTTTCAAGTGCGAATAACTTTCCAACCACTGCACCGATTACAATGTTTCTACTCTCAAACTAACGTTCGGAAGGTCATCTAAAAAACGAGCCCTCGGTGGTGTCGCTGTGACTTGTTGTTCTTTAGTTATCGGCAACCAATGCCATCTATCGGGAAAAACGCCACGAACTTTTTCCCAGACCCAATAATAGGTCAGAAGATTCGTATACTTCTAAACCCTCCAAAAAGTTGCAACAGCTACATGATGCCCTAAAAGTATCTTAGAATGGGCTTCCGCAGAAGTCTATAAAACATCTTACTAGAAGCGTACCTGGGCGAATAACAGAATATATTTGTTTACGTGTAGAGGCAGCTTATTATTAAATTTTCTCTATAAAAGGTATCAATTCTTTAGTTTAGAAATATATATTTTCACCGGGTGATTCGTTTTATTTGTGACGTAATAGTATATCAATACACTTCAAGCACTGAAACATAATTCAATGGAATTTGGAAAATGACCATTTCACAATTAAATTAAATTTTATAACGTCACACATCCTTTGCCACTATTTCAATATAGTTTTCAATATAACCAGCTAATTACTTAATGGTAAGTTACTGGTTTATCACGTATGGAATTTCGGAAAAAAATCAAGATTTTTCATAGTTTCCCTTTTCATTTAAGTGAATTCTGGCATCCAAAGATCACAAGTTGCATCACGAACGCAGCCGAAACAATATCTCACTACCTGAAAATGCTTATTGTAATTGCCATGAAATTATTATGCGATGTGAAGGCATGGATTATTATTATTATTATCAATTTAGAAAAGCATTGGATATCTTGTTGGTGAAGATGACAATTTATAACACTTACTAGTTTTTACGATGAAGAAATAGGTTTCTTCTAATTCTCAAATATATTAACCAAAGTATCTAAAGAAAATGTAATCAATTTTTTTAGTACAAAATATTTTGTGTTTATAATAATCTCAACTATGAACTGTTTAGCTACTCTACCATACAACTTTCGCACCACCCTATATTATATTAGTACTTGTTAATTCCGAGAATCTTTAAATATATTTCGCCAACACTGCTGTGTACAAAATTTAGATTTTAGCGACATCTTACGTAAATCGAACAGCTTAGTTTGTAATTCCTGGACCCATCTTAGATACCTAAATCATCCGGACGCTTATTACGAATGACAGTAGCATGTACTTTACCGTCTCGAGACCTATCAGGACGATTTAGCTTAACAAACAATAACTGGGCCACAGATAAAAGGATACACAATACAAAAGGCAAGATAACTATTGCAGCTTACAATACTGCTACTTGGACAAATAGTAATCCTGAAAGACGTATGTCAGCAAGAAATGTTTCCTTGTAATGTTTAATAATACACGCATCACATGTTAGAATAATTGAAATTTGAGACTCTTTAAAAAATGCTAGATTAAATTAAAATCTCAAAATAATACAGTACAAGTGCTTATTGAAATATAAATTCTAAACCTCAAACCTGTAATATTAAACAAAAACTATTTTCAAAATTTTGCTTGTTTGTTTGATGTGTTTTCTGAAACAGGTTGATTTCCTCGATTTAATAAAGTTAAGCACGGGGTTAATATTGCTTTCAACTATAAATAAATGACTCTCAGAATTAACTACATCAGAATATTAGACATATTCAAATTTATTTTTGACTTTTGTGCTATTTTCGTCAACGTTTTTTTGTTTGCAACTGCATTCTTATAAAGAAATCTCTTCGTAGATCACTGCTCATTTCTTCAATTCTTCAATAACTTTTCTCCATCTTTTGTCGAGATACAAAATTCCTCTTTCATAGAAAGACCTATCTTTATTGCCAAAAGGACTTTACAAAGAGCTAAGTCACAGCCTCATCTAAGTCAAACGTTAAGCCACATAAGGAGTTTTGAAAAAATATGCTGAATATGATAGCACATCCCATCCAAGATCCAATAATTTTTGACGAGCAATCGAACGTGGTCTTATATTCTGGTAATGAAATACCTCTCGTTTACGAGGTTCAAAGATTTTTGCCAACTGCGTACACCTGAATTACCTGTTGAGAACTTTAAAATTCTACCATACTGAGAGCCTGAGAGCATTCCTCTGCTGACTGTCAATTTTTGATGACGTATGAGAAAAATTATCAGGTCGGGATCAAAACCGCTTTCGCACAAAGATTTGTAAACTATTCGCGTCTCATTACCAGTTAAAAGCCGCTTTTAGTTACTTCAAGTGTTTTCTTTACATTTAAGGAGCATATGACAGATATTTATGTAAACGCTTCAATAATCAATCTTTAACAATTACGTAATCTTTGCCGTGGGTTTGACTCGACCAACGCTTTATTCCGTTATCAACCTTAGTGGGCCTCACTAATCGACGGAAATCCTTGAAATTGCAACTATCAGTACAGAATTTCACAAATAATCGGTGGCATTGATGTTTTTGTACCACACTATCATCTTAACTTTAAGCAACTTTTCACAACTTGACGCGCTACCGTTCGATTACTATCTTTTCCTAAGCTAAAAAAACACCTATATGATCACATGAAAATGCTATTAATGATTATATTGAAAAACTATCGAAAGAATTTTGTTGAAGGAATCACGTTATTACAGAAACGTTAGAATAAGTGTACAAACTATTGAATTATATATATAAAAAAATGTTTATTTCGTTACTTTCTAGCTTACTTTTCATGTTTAAAGAGATTACATAAAAACTTGACATCTGACATAATTTTTAAAAGATTCTAGACTATAATTATTAGTTGACCCTTTCTGTAGTTAAAATTATTGATTTCTTCTGTCTTAGGCTTTCTTCAATCGAATTACTCCATCGTTTTCTAGATCTACCGCGTTTTCTCTTTCCATCTGGTTCCTTCCAAGCTACATTTTTTATTTTTCGATTAGATTTCATTCTAACAAGGTATCCAAGATATTGTGCTCTTCTTACTTTTTCAAATTGCCCAATGGATTTGCCTCTGAAAAGTTCTCTGTTAATCCCCTTTTCCCTACCAAACTCAGCATTTTGCCAAACAAAAAAATCTGCGGTTACGAAAAATAACATCGAACTCGTGCGTGAATTTATTAGAAATTAGCTGAAATCCTCATTGCGATACGTGAGAATGGAATTAAATATTTTCAACGGTTCAATTCATAGCATTTTGGCACAGCATTTGAGAGTGAGAAAGATTTGTACAAGGTTTGTACCACACGAGCTAACTGAATTAAACACTGTGCAGATTTGATTTAAAGACTCAAAAAAGGACAAAAACTTCAAATATTCTATTGTAACTGGCGATGAAACATGGTGTTTTCAATATGATCCAGAGACCCAGCTTCAAAGCTCTGAATGGAAGAAGCGAATAAATACTGAAAAAAGCCGTTTGTAGAAATCAAAAGTGAAAACAATGTTGATTTGTTATGATTCGAAAACCATAGTGCACAAAGCGTTTATACCAACTAGTTAAATACTTAACCCTGTATATTAGCTTGGTGTTATGAAACGTCTTTTGACGGGCATTCGTCGTGTGCGCCCTCAATATCGTGAAAGTGGTAGCTGGCGTTTGGGTACATGATAATGCACCTCTCGACGCTTATCACTGATTTTCTAACTACAAATGGCATTTTAACCATCAACTATTCACCGTATTCACAGGATTTGGCCGCACGTGATTTCTCTCTGTTCTCCAAACTACACTTGATGATGAAAGGACAGCGTTATGCCGACGTCGAAGCCATTAAAAAAGCGTTGACAGCGATCTTGAAGGACATCTCTAAAGATGAACTTAAAAATTCATTCAACATGTTAATTGACAGTGCAAAACGTTGTATTGAAGCCGAAGGCGACTACTTTGAATAAAATAAATGAATTTTACCAAAATACTTAGCTTTTGCTATCTACTTCTAGAATGGACAGAATGGACCACGACCGCGGAAGTCTACGTACGAGATTAGTTAGCTTTTGTTTTTAAAAAAGTTCGGTTTTCTCTGCGACAGACTGTATATATTATTATATTCTTATTTTTATTTTCTTTAAGACTTCGTTGGATTTTAGTATTACTAAATAAGTATACTTGTCAAAATTTTATTTCTTAAGAAACCATGATGTTTTCATTTATGAAACCAGTTACATTACTAAAAGATTAAATGAAAGTATTTAATTAGTCTCTGTTTTTTTTTCCAGGAGTATATATTTGTATTAAAATAATAGAAAAAAACTGACTGATATGTAATAATTAAAAACACTAATTTCTAAGCATGTTAAAATATAATTCTAATTTATATTGCAATTTACGAAATATACAAAAACAAAATAACACCGATATCCCAATCGATACTGAGCTTTCACTGTCTCTCAAGGGCTTTATAAATATACTTGTATATTTGTGGATCTTTCAACATCTACAATATTTATGTGAAACAAATAAAGAAAGAATAATATGTGACGTAGTATTGTCAACTGAAAAAGAAAGCGGTCTATTTTTATTTCTTAGTCTGACGGAAAAAGAAAGTTTGTTAAATTGAAGCACAGGAAAGCAACTTTCGACTACAAATAGAAAAGTTACGTACAAAATTGCCTGTTTGTGGAAAATTCAGCCGTGACTTGAATGATGAAATGTTTATTATTTTTTTTTGTTTATATCTCCTTCTCAATTCGGTATCGAAATGAGTTTTCTCAGAATCGATGTACCCAAAAATTTAACTTAAATAGACTAGCGGCAATTCACTTTCGATATCTATTACAGTTTTGTTTGTCTTTAGCGGTATCGGTTGAGTTCTACAAGATGCTATACAAAATAAGATAATATATTAGACTTTTAGTAAGAGTAGCAACTTCGTAAGTTTATATTAAGTTTCATTTGTCTAATAAAACTTGAACAAAGAAGAGTTCAAGTTATAATTTACTTCGTCTGTACTTTGAACGATTCTATTACAACATGATTCTCCGTATTTGATAAACTGCAAGTCTACTTTCTAAAATGAAATGTTTGTTGGTCGTAATTTGCTTAGAGGAACGTTCGAGACTAAAATAATAGAAAAAGAAAAACAATTCCTAATATTGCTGTCTTTAACATTGGCAAGGCCTTTGACTACATACACACCTCATTCTTCAATTAAACAAAACAAAGTATATATTTGTATCATAGAAAGATGGAAAGAAACGCTCCCAGCACTTATTTTCTAAATTTATTATCTAATGCCATAAAACCTTCCAACTATCATTCATTATTGTACATTCAACAAATTTGAAGTAAACAATTGTTCTGCATTTGCAAAAATGGAATATTTGATATCGATTGGTAATGAAGTACTTAATTTAGAAAGATTTCACACCAACTAAAATCATCAAAGACTGAACAGTTCTCATTGGTTATCTTGAGAAAAGTAAAACCATTACGGAACGGTATTGTGCTACTAGACGAGTTAGATTGATGAGATATTAATACATTTGTCAAAGAAAAATATTACATTTCACAACGATAATGCATCAGCTCGTTCATTATTAATTGCACTAGCAAAAATATTTAATCGACGTTTCAGTTTCTTCCCTAACACACTTCAGTCGTCGAACTTGAGTCCTAATGACATCTTCTTCACCAATTTGAAAAAATTGTGTTGGAAAGAGATTTGACTCAAACGACGAGGTAATGTCTGAAACTGATGCATTTTTTGAGGCCCTCAAACGGTCTTATTATATGGAGAATACGAAGAAAGTGTTGAGCACTGTACTAAACGCGTAGAGCTCGAAGGAGCTTTATGAGGTATGGCAATTAAATAACGAGACTAGGCTCCTTCGATTGCGCAGCCGCTTCGGATGAGGCTGTTTGAAATATCATTGATACTTCCCAAGCGATAACCTGTAGTTTCGTCTCTTTATCTGCTTTAGTTTACTTCTGAGCTTTAATTATAGATGACACTGTTACTTAATAGTGCTGTGCTAATGGTTTAACCTGAAATTCCTTGTTGAATTAAAAAAATCGCCAACAGAATGTTTTGCAAATGTTAAAGGAGATATTTGGAGATAATGTTATGTGCCACCGGATCGCCAAGACAAGAGAAAGAAGCCCGAATACACAAGTCGAAACCGGAGGCAATGCTGAGCATTTTTTTCGATATCAAGGGTGTTATCATGACTAACTGGGTGCTTGAGGGTCAAACCGTTAATCAGAAACACTACAAAGAAGTCCTAATCAAGTTGAGGAAAAGAATAAGAAAAAAAATAAGGATTTGTGGAAGAACGACTGGTGGATTTTGCACCAGGATATCATGCCAGCTCATAATGCCCTATCTGTGAAGCAGTTTTTAGCGGACAAGTGCATTACTGTACTTGACCATCCTCCGTATTGGCTAGATCTAGCACCATGTGATTTCTACCTGTTCCCAAAACTGAAAAGTGCATTAAAGGGAACACATTTTTAGTCTATTGACCATGTAAAAGTAAAAACGGCAGAGTTGTTGAAAAGGCTGACAACTGATAAATTACAGCATTGTTTTGAACAATGGAACACACGTATATAGCGGTGTATAGATAAGGAAGGAAAGTATATCGAAGAGGATAAAATTTAAATATAAGTTTATTTGCAATAAATAACATTTCTCAGACCAGGCTCGTTATTTAATTGCCACACCTCGTATTGGAAAATAAATACTTTATTTATTGTTTCCATTTCTCGAATCTTTAATTTCTAATTCTTGGTTTACTTTTTCTGTGAGATTTGGTCTTACATATTTCTTAATTTTTCATTAAGACATAAACGCCACAACTTTAACACACCATAATTTTGAAAGAGGACATGAAAAGTAACATCAATTTTCTACAAGTCTTAAGTTTTAGGAATATAATTTTTTTATTTCGTCAATTTTTATCAAAATTACAATGTAGTCTTTTAATAGAATCTGTCTTAAAGTAAATATATGTAGTTATCCCATAGTTATCCCAACGCGAAATTCATTTTTAAACCATCCTTAAAAAACTTTTTCGGAGACCCTGCAGTCTACCTATTTAGAGCAACTTTTGCCGCATGTATATTTGCAAGCAGACGATAATCATTAAGAACCAAATCTGGTAAATAGGGTGGATGTGGAAGCAATTCACAGAGCAATTTATTTAAAACATCCTTCATTATTCGCACGCCATAAGGTCCTGCATATCATAACGGATGCTTATGTGACTTCCCAGGCCCTTCCTTGCAAAGCGCCTGTCGGAATGGGCCAATTAAAGATTAAAATAATATTCTGTGTTACTTACAACACCTGTCGGTAGATAACTTATGAAAATAATGCTCTCGCGATCCCAGAATACTGTAACTAATACTTTTCCAACCAACGGAAGTGAGTGTGCTTTAAGCAGAACACCTTCGTGGAGTTTGCGTCATTCTTTGGACCAACTTTTTTAATTAGTCACATACCTCCTTCTGAGTTCTTGCCACATTCTTCACCACATCCTATTAACAATAAAATTTCTATTTTTTTGCTTTTCAGAAAGACTTGTAAAATAGTTAACAATACTGAATTAAATTGACAGACATCAGAGTTTCTTGGATCCAGGGCATGCGCGTTTTATTTATTTCAGATACATTATAAATTTAGCGATCTTGAAAACGATTACACGAAATTTCAAAAAAATTCTTTAGTATAAATTATTTATAATATTAATGTATTATTTTTATCAAAAAAATTAGAAATATTCAAAAAACTTTGTACTGCCGAATAAAGAAGTGAACATTTTTTAAAATAAGTTATCACATGACTCCTCGTTTCATTTCTTATAGGGGCAACTGTCACTCAAAAGGAGTTGAAGCTAAATTCTGCTAAAATAGTGGAGTTTTGTAATTAAAAACTGACAAGTTTCAGAATTTTACATAAAAATCAAAAGTAATTACATAGAAAATGAATTTATCTTGTACTCATGGACCTCACTGCATATTTAAACTTACAAGAGGTTCTTGATCCCCAAAACATAATTCTTACTACTCCTTGAGTATACTTCTAATTTTTCTTCGGTCCTATTAATATTTCATTAAAGTTTTTATTTCCATTCTAAGTTATTACGCCTTGCCCTTTGAAGTACGATTATGTAAAATGTTTAGTTTCCATGAATATTTTTCTATATGCTCGGAAAATTGCCTCGTTCAGAAGAAAGATGATTTTCTAGGAGTGCGTATTTCACAGCATTAAGGCATTTTTTCAGACAATTTACATGGATGCAAGAGATCGAAGATTACCTTCAAACTTTGTTTCAAGATTTACGCCCTGCAATTTTTCATTTGTATTAGAATTTATGTATTACTTATTGATCTTACTATATAATGCGCTGTACATTATGATGTACTTTTTATAATACCGATTTTTTGACAGATGTGAGTCGTGTCAAACTTCCATGCTATTTTAGTCAAGTATTGTGTGACATTTTGTTATGCAAATACTCAGACCGGCACAGCGTCTACAAATTATTCAGATGTATTACGAATATCAACGTACCACGTGTGTTTCGTACGCTTAAAGTAACTTATGGTCTTCGAAATCGGCCCACCGAACGCACAATTCGCTATACCATCGAAATATTTGAAACGCATTTTCATTATTGGATTATACGCGATCAAATAGACTGCAATCAGCAGGTAGTGAAGAAAATATGGCGATGGTACCTGAGAGTGCACGCGATGATCATGAAGAATCGATTCGACGGATGTAGATCTTAATAGTATGGTTTATCATATGCCCCAATTTAGCGTATTTTGCATAAGGATCTTGGTTTAAAAGCATACAAAATGAAACTCGTTCAAGAATTGAAGACAACCGAAATTTCGAATCATCACCCTTTCAGTCTTTGGGCTCTTGAAAAGCTTGAAGAAGATCCACTATTTTCGACCAAAATTTTGTTCATCGATGAAACGCATTTCTGACTTAATGGCTAATTCAATAAGCTCAATTGCCGTATCTGGAATGAAAAGCAACTCGAAGAGATTCATTACATCCAGACAAAACCACGGTTTGGCGTGGTTTATGGGCAAGTGGAATCATCGGTCCCTATTTCTTCGAAAAAGCAAGACGATTGCAACGTAATTTCTGGCTGAAATTAAAGCCAGTGTTCTCGACGACATTTCGTTTCTACAAGATGGCGCTACTTGCCACACAGCCCATGAAAGCATGGCTTTATTGCGAGAACAATTTGGTGAACATTTTATTTCACGTAATGAACCTGTGCAATGGACGCCTTGATCATGCGACATTACACCTTTATACTTTTTTGAGAGGCTACGTAAAGCTCAAAGTCTACATGGATAAGCCATCTACGACAAAGCAATTAGCAACCAACATTACTCGCGTTATTCACCAACTACCACATGAAATGCTCAAACACGTCATCGAAAGTTGGAACTTCAAAATGGACCATGTTAGGGGCAATTACCGCCAACATTTGAAGGAAATAACTTTTAATGGTTCAAGAATGATTCTTTTGTATGATAATAAAGAATACCCAATAAAATTTAAACTTTCATTTTTATTTAGTTTTGAAAAAAGTACCTCCAAATAAATCACCCGTTATAATGCTATCTGCTTCTGGGTTTCCGGGCTGGAACCGCGTCATTATTATATCTGCCAACGTTTCAGTGCAGTAGTTCAGCCCTGAAGATGTCCCATACAAATGGGTACGGAACGTTGGCAGATATAATAGTGACGCGGTTCCAGCCCGGAAACCCAGAAGCATATAGCATGGACCACGACCGCGGAAGTCTACGTATCAAACACCCGTTATAAATAAATTCCATTTTGATAATAATGTTTTATTACTCGGATAAAAGTGGGTGATATTTCTCTTGATGATTGAATTAAAATATCAGATCTATTTTCAAAATACATTTATTTTACCTTAATTATTGAAAAATAACTAAGTGACCATTTATAGTAATATTCTTTTATTAAACAACATAACAAGAACAAGTATGTTTGCATATAAATTATACACAAATACGACGTGTTGTGTAAACGAAATGCAGTAAACCGACTTTTATTGTCAATTATTATTTTATTTGTTTATTTTACTCTACGAGCATTCCCTGGTTACAGAATTTAGTATGTTCATTAACAAATTCATTTATTTCGCTATGTCATATCTACTTACCTTAATTAAATTTGCATTCAAACGAACTAGGATGGTAGTATTGTCCTATAAAAAGCTAAGAAGATAAAGTGGTGGAACAACAATTACCACGTGTTTGCTTAATTAAGTAAAACATTGAAAATAGAATTACATATATCTAAATTTATTCTATTTTTCTCTAAAAATACTCTTATCTGTTGCTCATTTCAACGCCGGTTTATTTACTCAAAATTAGACATGGATAATTATGTCTAGATGATTCTTTTCGACTTAACACATATCGATAGATTGACTACCTCTTTCGCTCAAACAGAATAATATGCGGCTAGTATTAGATTCGTTATTGGAATTAGTTATTCCATAAATGTCCGATTTCTTTACCGTTAATTCTAACTATAGAAAATCAACCATAGCCATACCAACCAAAATGTCTAGTTTCGTTCCTGAAAAAGTGCATTTGCAGTACGCATTACTTTTCTTATTTAATCAACAGAAAAAAGCCGCTCAAAGTCAACGTTTGTTGGCAGAAACTTACTGTGAGCATGCTCCAACCATAAAAATATGTGAGGCGTGGTTTCGACAATTCAAAAGTGGTCATTTCGATGTGCAAGACAAAGAAGGTTCTGGTAGACCGAAAAAGTTTGAAGATGCTAAACTGTAGGAGATATTAGAAGAAGATCTAACCCTAACTCAAAAACAATTGGCACAAGCGTTAAACGTGGCCCGAGAAACGACTAGCGACCGATTACGAGCAATGGGAAAAATTCGAAAATGGAAAAATAATTGCCACATCAATTGAATGACAGGCAAATAGAAAATTGAAAAATCGTCTGTGAAATGCTATTTCAAAGGTATGATCGGAAGTCGTTTCTGCATCAAATAGTGACGTGTGATGAAAAATGGATTTTTTTCGAAAACCCTAAGCGCAAAAAATTATGGTTATCACCTGGCGAAGCCGACCCATCGACTCCAAGGCCAAATTGTTTTGATCGCAAAACAATGCTCTGTGTTTGGTGAGACCAGAGTGACGTGGTATATTACGAACTGTTGAAACCTGGCGAAACAGATAATACTGACTGTTACCGGCAACAAATTATGAATTTGAACCATGCATTGATAGAAAAATGTCCAGAATGGGTTCAGCGTCTCATACTGCAAAACCTGTCAAGGAAGCGTTGACAGTGCTTGGATGGAACATAATATCATACCCGCCGTACTCTACAGACCTTGCCCAGTCCGACTATCACCTTTTCGCATCAATGGACACACGCGTGCAGAGCAGCACTTCGCCAATTTCGAAGAAATTAGAAAATGGCTCGACGAATAACTTTGCTTAAAGAATAAACAGCTTTTTTTGGGATGGAATCCATAAATTACCTGAAAAATGGGCGAGATGTGTAGTGTAGAATCAAATGGCCAATACTTTGAATAAATAAATTTAAAAATTTTTTACGAAAGAAACGGTAATTACTTTCTGATACACCTGGTATTGAATATAAGGCTTTATGATATGAACAAGTACTTCATCAAGACCACCTTAATATTATACATACTACAAAGTGCAAAGTGATCTGAATATCCGGCTGGCAATATGTTTGCGTTTACTATTCTATTAAAAATATTAGATGAAATAAGCATATTGTCTATACAGAATGCTCATGTATAAGGAAGTCGGGTCGGTTCTGTAATGGAAATTTTGATGGACTGAGAATCCAATACATGAGTAAAGGAATTTGAAACTGCTCTTCGTTTTAAAATAAAATGTTAATATTTAAATGTCCAACAACAGGATATCAAAAGGATGAAGTTAATGTGTTGTAACTTCGTGAGAACCGTCTCTAAACTTTTAATAAACTCCCTCACATCAGAAGAGGATGATCTATGAACACAGAGCACAATCACCCTTAGTCCACCAAGAACAATCTCAACGACACAGTAGTCAAACACATTAAGCCTGAACAAGTGATTTGTCTCCTCCAGGAGCCTCGGTAGTTAATTTTTTGACACGTTAATAGCTCTACCTCCATATTTGCCAGGGTCTGCAAAAATAAGAGGCCAAGTTTAGTCTTCCAGTGAAAAAAGCTTCTATGGACTTTCCGATATCCTATGTTCAGTGAGACATATCACATTTTAAAATTCCCCCCAAGAATGCTTGTAACTCCAGAATACAAGTACGAGGATAGTTTAACAAGTAGTGAGAATGACACATAGGTGGCACTCTAATTGGTAAAACAAATGCACTATAATTTAGGTTGTCTATTTATACGTTTACATTCCGATATTTAGATAAATCGGTTGATTAGTTTATTTTTGACAGCTGATTGAAAAAGAAGCAACACGTCGTTTTGTTAAAATGGAAAAAGCGGAGTATCGTGCGGTGATTAAATACTTCATAATTAAGGATATGAAAGCTACCGAAATAAAAGATGAGTTACGGGAAACATTAGGTAAATCTGCTCATCATCCGCCACAATAAGTAGATGGGTAAATGAATTTAAACGTGGTAGAACAAGCTGTACTGATGAAGCGCGCTCTGGAGCACCCAAAATCGTGACTTCTAAGGAAATGATTATAAAAATCCATAATATTATATATATAATTACACAAGATCGACGACTCAAAGTGAGTGAGATAGCAGACATGGTAAACATTTCAACAGAATGCGTACACCACATTTTAACGAAAGAATTGGGCCTTTCCAAGCTTTCGGCAAGACGGGTGCCGCGATTGCTTACGACTGATCAAAAGTTCTCTCGTTTGCGCATTTCCAATGAGTGTTTGGACCTTTATAAGCGGAATTCGGTTGATTTTTTTAGACGATTTATTACTTGCGATGAAACTTGGATACACTATAGTACACCCGAAACTAAGCAACAGTCGAAACAATGGTTAGAACGTGGTTCTGCACCTCCAAAGAAAGCGAAAACCACTTTATCGGCAAACAAGGTGATGGCATCAATTTTTTGGGATTCAAAGGGCATTTTGCTCATTGATTATCTTCAGAAAGCTGCCACAATAATCGGACAATATTATGCAGAACTTCTACAGAAATTATATGTTGAGATTCGTGCTAAACGACCAGGAATGGCAAAGAAAAAGATTCTGTTTCACCAAGACAACGCTCCCTCGCATACCAGAGCAGTTGCGATGTCCAAAATCCACGAGTTGCATTTTCGATTAGTACCGCATGCGCCTTATTCGCCGGATCTAGCCTCTTCCGACTTCCACCTTTTTCCAAAATTGAAAACGGCACTAGGTGAAAAGAAATTTTCATCTAACGACGAGTTTATCATCTTCGTAAATAAGTATTTTGCAAGCCTTCCGGAATCGCATTTTAGAGATGACTTAAGGGCATTGGAGCACCGTTGGAATAAATGTATTGCTCTTTTAGGAGAATATATTGAAAAATAAAAATATTTTGTATTTAAAAAATTCGTTTTCATTTCCATTCTCACTACTTGTTAAACTACCCTCGTACTAATAAATATATGTGTCAATGTATATGTATTAAATAATAACACAAATACCACCAAATCTTTATTAAATACTTTATTCGTTATAAAATTTGTACATTTATAAAAAATTCGTAAAATTATTAGGTTACTATGTTGCAGTACTAAATACATTAAAATATTTATTTCGTACTACCTTTTTATTAGTTCTTGCTGCTTATACCAAGAATTTCTTTAATAAATGTTATCTTCCTCTTATAAGTACAGTAAGTTCTTGTCCAACATTCGTTAGTTATGGGATCTAATACGAAGGCTGCCGTACAAACGCATCTAGGTACACAAACTGACAATGACACGCATGTTCTATTCTTATGGGCTCCGTAACTGCAAATATCAGGACAAGTTGGTGAACAACTCTGATGAACGCGTCTACTCCCACACTGTGATACATCTCGTACTGCAATCATGAAAAATAAAATAAAATCGCACATATTTTTGCTAAATAGAACTAATTAAAAGAATGTTAAAAGGAATCATTCTATTATTAATAACACCCTATCTACTACATATGTTTCATGGATTGACCAATCATCAGGCAGATTCTGTGTTATTAATGAACGATTCCTTGATAGTGTCTATCATATCATTACGATACAGAAAAATAGTGAATAATCAACATGCCTCCCTCTCACGTCCAATGAATTGAACGAAAAAGCGAGAATGCATCTGTCTCGCAATGTCGATAACTAAGTTATCAGAGCGTATAAACAGATGGCACTGCATCACGGCTATTTGCCAATTAAAAGAATGTTAAAAGGAATCATTCTATTATTAATAACACCCTATCTACTACATATGTTTCATGGATTGACCAATCATCAGGCATTAATAACACAGAATCTGCCTGATGATTGGTCTATCCATGAAACATATGTAGTAGATAGGGTGTTATTAATAATAGAATGATTCCTTTTAACATTCTTTTAATTGGCAAATAGCCGTGATGCAGTGCCATCTGTTTATACGCTCTGATAACTTAGTTATCGACATTGCGAGACAGATGCATTCTCGCTTTTTCGTTCAATTCATTGGACGTGAGAGGGAGGCATGATGATTATTCACTATTTTTCTGTATCGTAATGATATAATAGACGCTATCAAGGAATCGTTCATTAATAACACACAATCTGCCTGATGATTGGTCTATCCATGAAACATATGTAGTAGATAGGGTGTTATTAATAATAGAATGATTCCTTTTAACATTCTTTTAATTGGCAAATAGCCGTGATGCAGTGCCATCTGTCTATACGCTCTGGTAACTTAGTTATCGACATTGCGAGACAGATGCATTCTCGCTTTTTCGTTCAATTCATTGGACGTGAGAGGGAGGCATGTTGATTATTCAGAACTAATTAAATAAATTATTAAAGAATTTAAAAGTAGTAAATTGGTTCTATATTTTCAAAACAAAGGTTCCGATAAAAGTTAATAAGTGGCCGCATAACTAACAAATGAACTTCGCGAATATCAAATTTAGATGATTTATTGTATATTAAAATACATATATACTATCGATTTTATTTAAAAGTGACGAATCCTTCACCGACAATAATTCTGCAGTAGATAAAAAGTTTTGGGTATTTTCTAATTTTTAATTTGCCTTCTATCAGGGATTTTCAACAAAGGCTAGAATTAGTATCTACTATCGAAATTTTATTTATTAATCGTAGCACCGATACATTTATAATACGAGGGTGGTCCGATCAGTACCCGGCCTGACCTAGAGATGGCGGTAGTTGTTTCAAAAATATCACCATATTAGAAAGTACACAATCCACAAAGCATATGTTTCAAGTTTGAAGACGCCACGTTGTTTAGTATTTCTTTAGCAGCCATCAATAGTGAACGTTTTCAGTGAATTTGTAAAAATTGGAAAATTGGTCATAGTTACGTGACACAATACTTTTATTTGAAAGGCCCCAGCACGACCGATATAAAAGTTGAACTTAATTCTACTCTGGGTGAGTCTGCTCCTTCGTTTACAACAGTGAAATATTGGGTAGCAGAGTTTAAACGGTCGACCAAATGAGGTGACAACTCTAGAAATGGTGAAAAAAATACACAAAGCTGTACTGAATGATCGTTGACTGAAAGTGCGCGAGCTAGCAGACATAGTAGGCATTTCAAAAAGTGCGGTACATCGCATACTATCTGAAAATTTGGACAAGAGAAAGCTGTGTGCAAGATGGGTGCGGCGTTTGCTCACACTCGAGCAAAAACAGTGTCGTAAATATGTTTCAATTGAGTGTTTAGCGAAGTTTCATAGCAACGAAGCAGAATTTTTGCGCCGTTTCATGACCATGGATGAAACATGGGTCCATCATTTCACACCCGAGACAAAAGAACAATAAAAATAATGGACTCAAAAGGGAAAACCGGCTCCAAAGAAGGCGAAGACCGTTTTATCAGCAGGCAAGGTGATAGCATTGGTTTTTTGGGATGCGCGTGAAATAATTTTCGTTTACAATCTTTAAAAAGGAATAGCTTTCAACGGCGAGTATTATGCTAACTTATTGCAACGTTTGAGCGAAGAAATCAAGCAAAAACGGCCACATTTGGCTAAGAAGAAAGTGTTGTTTCATAATTCAGGACAATACACCAGCTCACAAATACGCTATTGCAATGACGAAAATTAATGAATTAAAGTTTGAATTGCTTCCTCATGCACCCTATTTGTTAGATTTAGCCCCCTCGGATTATTTTCTGTTCCCAAACTTGAAAAAATGGCTCAGTGATCAAAGATTTTCCAACGATGAAGATGTGATGTCGGCACTTAATGGCTATTTTGAGGAGCAAAACAGTTCTTATTATAAAAAGGTATCGAACTTATTGAACATCGCTGGAAAAAGTGTACAGAACTGAAAGTAATATTATATTGAAAAATAAATATATTTCTTTCCAAAATTTTTGTGTTTTCTTTGTTAGGTGAGTTCCCCTATACTGCAATAATCTTATCACAACAGTACCAGCCTTTAGTGTCTTTTTTTGCCTGAAAATATAAATAAAAGGCGCGCACACGTGACCTTATTTCTATTCAGAAATTCCGTTAAAGCAATAGTCAAGTGAAAGCAAGTGTTATCGTAGTGAATTCTGCACTTGAATTCACCACCATTAACTGACTGCAAACTTCTTTCTATTAGTTAACAGTTTCTCTAGTTTCATGTAGTACACATGCGTTTATATTTATGCTCCAGTGCTTTTTTTTGGAAGTGCCTCTCTTTTTTCAGCTCATTTCCTAATTCGCTGCTTCAAAGGTGGAATACAAGCCCTCCACATGTTGGAAAATTTGTATAAGAGGGTAAAAACACAATCCCAATAAATATTTCAAGTATGTTGGCAAATTGCGAGATATTTAAACAAGAATTTGCTTAAATAATTACAGTTCTAACGTTTATAGTTTCTTCAGTTAACATCCTAATTGTGGAACACCTAAATCATTTTACAATTTGCAGCTCCTTCCTCCATCTTTAGACTCTTTATGTTATTGAAAATGAAGAAATCTTGCCTGAGACAATTCCCCAGAACTTGTCACAATCATGGAAAAAATTCCATTACAGATTTTGCCAGACGCACACAATATATGATCAAATGTCTTTGCCCTTACATATCATGCATCACGATTTTTATAGAAAATAGGGAGATATCGTGTATATCATTTTGACTAATTAAAAGAATCCTGCTTGAAGATTTTCTGATTTTTGCGTTTTGTAGCCCTTTTCTTACAGAATCTTACTGAATTCAGTCCCAGTTATCGCTGAAAGCCTCTAGTAAAGAGGAGCTATCAAACGCGAACGCACTGTACAACGTAGCTCTACCACTTAGTCAAAGGGGAAAGCATAACAATAAATAGCGAATATTCAACAAATATACATACGATAGACTAAATAATTCCATGTCCAACTCTCATAAAAAATTTTATTATAATTAGCAATATTCAATATGTACAACGTTCACCTACGTATTCACTTTCAGATTCAGTTGGGTAACATTGTCTGATTATTTTTATCATTCTTCTTTCTTTAGACACACTTAATTTTTTATTCAGTGCATTCTGTCCATTCTGCCAAACTTGTTACACATGACATAAGCAAGACTTTCCAAACTTTCCAATTTAAATTTCAAATTCTTTAGCATCTATTATATTCATCAAACTTATCTTCAACGAATTCTTCACAAGTGTTTTAAATAAATCGTTTACGTTTCATCAAGTTCAATATTTCATATATGTACATCAAACTAATAATATGACAGGAACCTGAATAAAAGTTGATCGTTATATTATTTTCCCCCTTTCAGGAACTATGAGATGTTATGGAAAAGTGGGAAAAAATATATATTTACATATAACAATAAGAAATAGTGTCACAAAAAAACCTAAATGTAGGGATTTTGAAGACCAAAATACGGATGATCTGTATCAATTACTTAAAAAAGGGTCAGTCGAAAAGCAAGTGTACATATGTATACGAATGGCGTTCAATATATTCTCGGTATCAGCATGAGGAGAAATGCAAAAACAATTAAATTTATTTTTATTTTTCAATATAATCCTCCCTAATCTCAATCTATTTATTATATCCCTATATTGACTTATCAATATCCTTTAAAAAATAACTTTCCTCCTTGTCTGAAAAATATACGCCGTGAGTCTTCATCGTCGGAAAATCGTTTCCCACGAACGTCTTTTGTCAAATTAGGGAATAGATAGTAATCACTAGGGGCTAGGTCTGGGCTATAGAATGAGTGGTAGATTTCTTCGAAACCATAACCTCGTACAGCAACCTTGAAAGCACGAGCCGTGTGAATCGGAGCGTTGTCGTGAAGAAGCAACACACCGGCGGCGCTAGTCTCTTTTCTTTAATTGTGTCCCTTAAATTACTCGAAGTAGTTGTATTAGATGCTGTGTTTATAGTTACACCTTTCTTCATGTACTTGACCAGCAAAATTCCTTTTAGGTCCTAAAACACTGTAGCCATGACGTCTCCGGTAGACTTTGAATTTCTCTATCCGGTCTATGCCCTTCTTATACCACTGCATGGATTTTTGCTTTTATCTCGAGTAACAATTTGGTCGAAAATACTCGGTAAATCTTCACCACAGAGCTCTAAATTACTCAACTTGCACTTGTTTCTGAGAAGCCATGAGCACTCGCAGCACTCATCTTACACTGACTTTTGAAAGATTAAGAAGGCCATGAAGAATAGTGTGTGTGGTATTAACGAATACGCGAACCACCTCTGCTAACATTCTAACTTTTATTCGGGTTCTTCCAGTATAAGTTTCTCAATATTTTTCACATTTTCATCCGTAGTGGCAGTAACCGGGTAACCCGAGCGAGGGTCATTTTCAATACTTTCTCTTTGCCCCTTTTAAATTCACTTTTGAACTGTAGGTGCAGAATCTTTGTAAACGGCCGCCATCTCTTCGTGAATAATTTTTTGAGTTTTTCCTTATTTTTTAAGGAATTTAATGGCAGTACAGTGCTCGATTTTCTTCTAGATTGTCGCGTCAGCCATTCTGATCATTGTCTAAGAATTACTATCAAACTAATGGTTATAACTACACTACAGGCCATAAGTGAGGGATCACTTATCATAAATAACAAAACACTTGTATTTTAGACACATCCCTTAGACTTTTACCTGTTTTGGTGAGAATAATTAAAATAACAGTTGTAAATGTAATTCTGAGAAGGATTATTCGGATTATTATTATAAATTAGATAAATATATTTGTTTCTGAAAAATATTGTAAATCCTTTTAATAGTTTTATGGCGTCTATTTAATAGAAATATTTTATATACACCAATAAATTTAATAGGGTTTACAACGCAATATTATTATAATGG
This sequence comes from Dermolepida albohirtum, assembly GCA_031893035.1. Classification (NCBI taxonomy): domain Eukaryota; kingdom Metazoa; phylum Arthropoda; class Insecta; order Coleoptera; family Scarabaeidae; genus Dermolepida; species Dermolepida albohirtum. Next base: position 63,862 of record JAVIWB010005130.1, read on the forward strand.
TATTAGGAATTCATAGTAAATTATTTAGCAATTTAAAAATTAGTTTTCGTGCAGCATTTGTCCGAGTAAGTTGCAATACTAGTATTTGAGAACAGACGTAAAAGTAACTTATAAAAATGCCGAAAAGAAAGGAACTTAGCGCAGAAACTCGTAGTTCTATAATAACGCTACATGGTGAAAAATTTTCACTGCGGCAAATAGCTCAAAAGTTAAATTTATCTTATCCCGCGGTGCAAGGAACAGTGAAACGATATTCACAAAGTGGATCATTACAACCAATAAAACGTTGCGGAAGGCCAAGGGTAACTACCAGACAAGATGATTTGAGCCTAAAAATACTATCAAAACTATCAAAGACCGTCGAAAGCCGATGTCACTGGCTACTGTAAAACGACGTTTGACAAAGGCGGGACTACATGGGCGTATTGCAGCTCGAAAATTATTATTGAATCCACAAAATCGTAAAAAAACGGTTACAATGGGCCCAGGACCATCAACACTGGGACATGGATATGTGAAAGCAGGTATTATGGACAGACGAGTCAAAGTTCCAAGTGTTTGGTAGTAATCGACGAGTTTTCGTTCGAAGACAAGTGGGTGAAAGGATGTTACCCGAATGTGTAGTGCCAACTGTTAAACACGGGGGAGGTTCCGTGCTTGTTTGGGGATCCTTTTCCTTTGATGGCGTTGGAGATTTGTACCGCATTGAAGGCATTTTAAACCTGAAGATTTTGGAGGAACATGCAATTCCGTCTGTAATAAGGTTAATTGGTGAAGGTTTTCACCTACAACAAGATAATGATTCCAAACACAGTTCCCAACTTTGTAAAAACTATGTGAATCAGAAAAAGGAGGAAGGGGTGCTGATAAATATGATTTGACCACCACAATCACCCGATCTCAACCCTATCGAATTACTGTGGGATGAATTAGATAGAAACGTGAGAGAAAGCTGTCCACAATCGCAGAAACAGGTTTGGGAGCAACTTACAAGGGTTTGGAATAATTTACCAATGGATACGCTCCAAAAACTTGTATCGCGGTTGCCTAATATTTGTAAAGAAATCATTAAGCGCAGAAGTGGATACTTCGACGAAAGTCGAATATGATAAGAAATTCTACAGAATTGTTGAAATTATTTTATTTTATAAGGAAAACTGTTCATTTGTCTCGTAGATATAGTTTTGTAGAAATATACGTTTTGTTTCACTAAGCGTGCATGTTTTTTTTAAATTTCATCTACTGATCCCTCACTTATGGCTTGTAGTGTATATGCAATTTTATATTTATACCCCCAGATAATGTCATTACCTAATGAATTAGTCAAATTACCCACATCATTAGTAGATTACCCCAAATACTGAGAATACATAGAACGCTCCCCTTAGATACATGCTCCTCTGTATCGAAATAAAATGAAACAAAGAAATTCAAACATAACTTTAAGCTAAAATAACTTTATTTGTGTAATAATTATAGTTATAATAATATAAACAATTTGTAGCACTGGAGAATGCAGTGAACAAACTATGAAATAGTGGAAAAAAGAGATTATTCTACATTGAAAATACTATGGCCTCATTGACGGTCCGTTTTTCAGATAATCATGAGAAACTTAATAATTTCTATACCATATTACGTAAGAAGTATTGAAATTTAATTCAATTAAAATAATTAATTAAAAATAATTTCCATTCGTTTATAATTCACTTAAATAAACAAAATAATCTTTAGCAAACTAATGGTGCATATAACAAACAATAATGGTGCCAAGATTAACCCTTGTGTAACTGTAACCCCTGAAAGTTTTAGCGGTGAATATCCTAGAATAGCGTATCATTTAAATCTTTACTATTCTCTTAGGATAACTCCAATATGAGGCTATTCAATCGAAGTAAAAACCACATAATATTTTGGTAATTTTGAATACAGCAAGTTAAAACTAACAAAGTTAAAAGTTTGTAATAAATAGAACGTTAAAAGCTCTGGCCTCCAATCAGATTTAAATATTTTATAATTTGAGAGTTTAATCTCTTACGTAACTGAAAAATAACATTTCTTATACCACTAGCTCGAATTTCTAAAATTAATTCCGAGAATTATAGTATCACTTATAATTCCCGGAATTAATTTTAGAAATTCAAGCGCGAGAATGGAGAAACTGTTTTTGCTTAAACGGCTGATTCACTAAGTAAGTAATAGAGTATGCAATAAATGCCTCTATTAGATACACGCTAATGTACACATACAGGTTCCCTACGTGTGTATTCCGAGAATTAACTTATCGCACTAAATACATTCTATTTCATTACATTGTGAAAAAATCTATGAAACTATAGAAAATTCAATCCGGTAAAAATGAATGTCGATTTTTATACATTTATATTGTAGGGAGAATAAAATTAATTCCACTTTCAATTTCCAGATATAAATATTATTATTAGGTTTCGCGTATGCAATAGAAAAAATTATATCATATTTGCCATGGACATACATATATTCAAGATAATTTTGATGGAGCCTGTGGTTGATGAACTTACACTTGAGGTTGAGATATAACCCCTTTACACATTAATTTTACTATTCTGCACACATATTTCGATAACTAAGTTGTCATCATCAGCAGATAATTAAACAGCTTCGAAAGCCAAAACACACACTGGGTGCGTTTTGGCTTTCGAAGGTACAGATTAAGAATGACAAATAATCTTTTAGGATACATCGTGTTAAAAATTCACGTGCATTCAGAGAGTTCCATCATACATGAATGATATGCGTCTTCTAGTATTAGCAGAACAGCTTTCAGTATTTCCGGTAGATTATTTTCTAAACAAATACCAATGATTCTGGCCAGAAAGTAGTCTGGGTAATACAATACGGTCAATCAAGAAATCATCGACAATTCTTATCTACACTTTAATTAAAAACTGCTGTGGATGCCTGGATTGAATAATGCTACATGATTTTCTTTGCCGGCAATATAAATTATGAAAATTAAAATAATACTTTTTGTAAAACCAGTTACTCCTTTGAGGAACCCATTCTCACTAAGTCCCTATACTTTATGCAAATAGAGCAGACAAATATGTTTATTTATCAACATCTATCACGTAGTCATATAAACGCCAACTTCCTCCAACGCAATTCTACAAGAGCTATCATCTGGACTGTGCTCAATACGTTTTAAAACACGTTCTTCTAGATTCATAGTTTTTGTAGTTTGTTTTAGCCTTTGAAATACGTATATAGAATACGAAAATTAATGTGGAAACGGGTTAGATATCAACCTTAAATGATTAAAATACATATATTCACTCAATTATAAAAACTAAATTCTGAAGATTAAACTACTACTATATATATATACAGTAAAGCTGTTTAATCTTCAGAATTTAGTATACAAGTGTAGGTAAAGGTAAAAACGTACATATATGTAGGTCTTGTGAATCTAGAACAACATTTGATAGAATCAGACGAAAAGATATTTGGAAGCCATTAAGAAAAAGAAATATATAATGCCCAATCTTATTATTTACAGTAGTAAATAAAACCAGAAAAAGATCGAAACTAAGAAAGAGAAAGCTACAAATAGGAAATTCAAAAACGAAAAAGGCGAAACTCAAATCGGTAACAATATGGGTCTGTTTTTTTTTTTTTTGGACGTGAAATAGAATTACAGCTGGGAAGCCCAGAAGAAGATAGTATGGACCACGACCGCGGAAGTCTACGTACCAAATTAGTGAAATAGAAAATTTGGCTCAATTTAAAGGATAAAAACGGAAAAAGCTTTTCCCAGGAAACGGCATCGCCTTCTTGACCAATTCTAAAATTGAATCATAATTTACAAACATTTCTAGACCAAAACATCGAAATAAGTGAAAGAATGAGAATTAAATTTTTTTATTGTTAGATGATGCACAACAAAGGTATACCCCTAAGCTACTAAAAACTCATTAACAGACGTCGACTGCAGAATGTCATAGCCCTTATATCTCTTATATCCTATACATCAGGTATGGGCAACCTTTGACATGTTGTGGGCCAAACTTTAATGTGCAAATACGTTCGCGGGCCGCGTTTAAAAGTAGTGCATTTTAAAGTAGTGTTCATAATTTTTAGCGATAGATATCAGACATGAAATAATACGATAATGTTATTCTAATACAATTTATTAAAATAACAAAATGAAATGAAAAAAATGTTAAATTTGGAATTATTACAAACTACGAAAGATAAATAGCGACACGGAAATCAATGAGACACTTGAGCTTTGAATTGATTCCGTGAGTATGAGTAAGTACTGTAATATTTTTTTTTAATTGGGTTTTTCAAAATGTCTCGCGGGCCAGATCAAATCTTACAGCGGACCGGATTCGGCCCGCGGGCCGGTTGTTGCCCACATAACATATGCTATACGTTATTCATATAACTATTCAAAAAATAATTAAAAATATTTTCATTAAGAACTCC
>JAVIWB010005131.1:0-67995 GCA_031893035.1 Dermolepida albohirtum
TAATACATACAAAATTAAATATATAATTACAAAGTAATGAAAAAATAGAAGCCGAAGTGGACCAACACCCGATTCAAGGGATTATTTCCAAAAAAAAAAGGATCAGGACACATCCTGTTACCGTACCTGCACATATGAGCTAACGGTGCCCCCAGGAGAACATTAGTTATAGCTTTCGGAGTAACAAACGAATCGCGAGATCTAGTGCCATGAGATGGTACTAGGAAAGAAACCTGAGCCAACAATGATGAGGCATCCGCACCACTATTAACTATGTTAATAAGGAACTCGGCACTTGCAAACATCCCTTCGGCTAGACAGGGATTGGTAGTTATGCCTTTCCAGTAGGCCCTCATAATCTACTCCCCGCGGTGGGTATGTACCATCAAGACGGTAGGATACATATTTCAAGTCTTTTCTGGATTCTGTCCAGAAAGAGATGCATAATGAACATGTGCCCAAACCTCTGTCGTAACTGAGTTGCAAGTATTTGTAATTTTAGATAATCTTACTAATGCATACATGCCTATAATGCGTGCACGCCTTCGCATTTTGGTCGACAGGCAACAGATTTTCTTAATTAAAATTATACCAACCGGTGGATTGGAAAAGATTCAGGGGTTGCTTGGCCATCAAGGCAACCAGATATAAGTTCCCTGGCAGAGCAAATTATTACTAGAATTATGAATACTGCAGGAACTATTCGTGCTGATCCTGAGACTGTTACAAAGCTGCCTTTTCAATTCTAAGAACTAGACCGGAACTGAGTTGTCATTTTAAGCTAATTCAATAAACACACTTCGTTTTAAATGATTTTCATCCAGATTTTTTTTTTTGCACGGCATGTAATAAACACCTGCACTAGTAGGATTATCTGAAATTACAAATACTTGTAGCTCAGTTACGATTGAGTTTTGGGCATACGTTCATTAGACATTTTTAACTTGAAATTGCTCCAGTAACACGCCCTTAAGCTGTGACAATCCTGTAAAGATATTTACTGACAAACTTTAATACAACGGATGACGAATGTAATCAAGGACCAAATAAAAGAATAGTTCCCGTTCGCATAACGAATTATGTGCAAAATGGAATACCTCGATCGACGTAAAATCAATTTCAAAGTGAGTTTCGCATAAATCGAAGATTCTGTGAAGCACTGCTGATATTCGTAAACAGCATTCTTAAGAAAACTTTTGACTATTTGTTGTTTGCGATGAGATACAGCCATGTTCATACCTATTAGACATCCTTGTAGAAAGGAAATATTTACATCAGTATTGAATTTACAAGAATACCATGCATTAAAGAGGTTTGCAAGTTGCAATGTATAAGCATAGCTGTAAGACATCTATATGAATTAAGTACTAATTTATACATGTACATGTTATTGTCATCTCTTCTGTTTATTTCCATTTCTGTTTGCACTTTTATCAATAATAAATCAAATTTAAAGTTGACCAATATGTGCCTTGATTCTTTCAACTAAAGAAATAACCTGAAGCAAATACATTATATGATAATTATTATAATTAAATAGTATAGTTCAACATCGCAAGAACAGAATAAAATGTAAACTTAAAAATAAATCCCTCTTTTAATAAAGTTCATTTAAAGTTCGAACAAAATAAGAAGCTGGTGTGCTATATTTTTCACAGCGTTGATGGAAACTAGACAATAATAATTAACAAACCTCCGGTTTCGCGGTAGTGTACGGTCTCGCCGAGAAGGCTGGATGCGTTTATAAACTTAATTGTAATTCCTGTATATTCTAACGTAAGAAAACGATTTAGAAAGTTATTTTCATCCTTCGCAGTCAACCATCCACCCTTGCACCTTTGATGCAAGCTATCGACATTGCCTGTACGCGTTCACCCTCCTTCAATTTCTTTCGCTGGTTAGTCAGATGATTGTTTGACCTTATTATTTATTATGAATTAAGATTTAATATTTATCGGTCTCTTAAACAATCAGTAGAAGTAATAAAATAAAAATGCCATTAGGAATCTGCACCATTATGATTTAGCTTTTATTAAAGTAGATTCTATTAAGAAAAAAACTGCATTAAATTTATATAAAATAATCTATTTTAAAATAGTAATTTTATTCGTTATATCAAGGATAAGAATGACATTGCAATGTAATCTTGAGTTTCTTGGAGACTTGTATTTAGCATCAAAATGTTTAGAACAGACACACTTGTTACTGTGTACAGTCTCGGGATCCAGTCGATATACTAGATTGATATTTAGTATTCCTTCCCAGGTGTTAAAACGCTCTAGATATGCCTTCGGGTTAGGAAAACGGTGATAATGCACACCTAAAATTTTGTAAAGTAATTTATAACGTTATTAATTACAATGTAGATGCTATTTTTATATACATTCGCTGAACAGAAATCATTTTAAAAATATTCTCGCCAGTGGCACGACAAACCTCAACACAAAACTATTATTTTGATTTTTTAAAACAGACACATACAAATAAAAATAAAATGCACGTGATCAAAAACAGCAAAGAAATAAATCGACAAAGCAAATGAACAAACATATAATTTTGAGATGAAAACAATAATTTAGTAGAAAGAAATATACCTAGATTCCATATGACACATCCTTTGGTACCATCTATTGACAGAAACGAAGATTTATAGTTATAGGGAATTGTATTTAGGAAAACTCGGATAATTTAATCTCTTATTTTTGTCAGGAACGAATGTTTTTTATTTTTTACTTATTTAAAGTGGTTTTTAAGTACTTTATTTTAAGAAGTGAGTGTTTGCTTATATCATAAATAATTAAATCTCCTTACGCTATTGTAAGTAGTTTTTATCGCATGCTCATTTACCTTTCTAAATAGCTTATAAACTTAATCAAGCATTTCTGCTGTTAATGCATGTATCCTTTCGCAATCGCATTATCACAATCCCTGTCAGTAAGTTTGTTTTTTCCCCTTGAATCTTCTAAATTAATCATAAAATACACTCAAAAACAAAGGTAATGTGAATAATAATAATAAGGAAAGGCAGCTAGTAATTTTTATGACATTTTTGTGGAGAAGAGGAAATGTAAATCCAAATATATAAATACTCGAATGGAGATTATTAATAATAATAAATTTTATTTCTAAAACAATGTGCATACAGGACATATCAGTACATATAAGAAAATAGCAATTAATACATACTATGTACACCATGCTAGAAACATGTCTCAATAAGAAGAAAAAGATGTTACAAATTTGGACATACAAAGTCATTTATACAATAACAATTTATCGTAAGCAGGTACCGCTTAAGGTTGCTTTTATAAATAGAAAAGTTTGTGATATTTCTAATGCAAACTGGTAATTTATTGTGTAATTTACATCCCATAAAATATGTTCCTTTTTGGAATATAGATTTTGCGTGTGAGGCAGGTAATAAATAATTATCAGTTCGTGTATCATATTTAGGATTTACATTGCCACTCGAAAAAGCGTTTTTGTTCCTAAAAACGAAGCATAGGAGATCTAATATATAAATATAAATAGTTAATATCAAATTACTTCGAAAATGTTCTCTGCAAGAATCCCTATAGCCCAACCCAAAGATAATTCTCAGGGGCCTTTTTTGCATAAGGTAAAGAAAAGAAAATTAAGAACACAGTTACAGAGCAGTGGTTAGTGCTTTCATTGTTTATATTCAATACAAACCTGATTCCAATGAAAATGGTTCAGTTCATCCAATGATGATTAAGAAGATTCTCAAAAAGAAAATGTTATAGAAATTAAGTTTAATGGATAAAAAGGTAAATACAAGCTAGCAATTTCAAATACGTGTGCTAAATATACCAATTATTTCTTGAGTACAACATATGATGTGATAACTTAGTGTCTTTTATTTCATTACACAACTGGTTCCCAGGCCAGAGTAATATCTAACAAGTTCACTTAGCCTTGATAGAATAAGAAATTTTTATTTTCTCTCAGAAGTAGGCAGATTAAGAAGAAGGGTTAATGAAAACAATACATCCAAATATCCTATAAGGACAATATAATGCAATTACTACATGCTTACATTGTAAATACATACATGGAGCACTTAATATATTATGTCCCGAATTTGCTCAACAAACATTTTGTGGCTATTCGTAATGCTTCATATAGGAATGCTCAAATGCAAAAAACAAGAGAAACAGTGAGCGAATAAACATTTACGTATTACATTCAGTACCAGTTTTCAAACTAAATGAATAGTGCTTGTTGCTTTATGTGAGTGAGAAACACATACAAAATAAAATCAAGGACTCTCTAATTGTGAATATGGATAGCTCTGTGATGTCGACTACATTTTCATTGAATGCAACAATCATTGGGGCTCTTTATGTTAATTTGGTGAAAACCAGATGGCAAACTCTGATAAACATTAATTAAGTTTTATCAAATTTTAACTAAAAAAGATAGATGGATTCCCCTTGTAGAGTTGCATGTAAATTATAGTGCAATTCAATATTATAATAACCTGTTATCCTTTTTTATTACCCGCTTCTGCTGCTTCTCTTCACTTTTAGTTGCACTGTGTCGTATGTTTTTTTAAGACTACTATGGGCTCTATAGCGAAAAGAATCATCCACATATTGTAATTTTATCAACATTTGTATTTTCCTATTTTACAGATCAAGATAACAGGCACAATTCTATAACGAATGCTAGCGCAAATTTAACAAAATTAAAATTATCCGCAAGTGGAGTAACAGAATAGAATAGTTTAAGAAATCAGCAAAGAGTCATTAATATGGAAATTGCAGTGTTTTCAGAAACTTTGCCTGATGTAAAGGAAGAATTCGAAGGCGATGTTTATCTAGATGATAAAGTGCTGGTCAGTGAAACTACCGTTAATATAGATTCTACAGAATTAAATGAATGTACAAAAGATGATCAAACAAAACTGGATTTAATATCCAAAGATATCAAATCAGAGTTGCCATCATGGCCATCTAATGTAGTAGATAACAACATTATAATGGATACTGATATTAAACAGGAATTACCATCATCTGATCTAAATCTTTGCGACACTGTAATAGATGACAACATTAAAATAGAAAATGGTATTGTTGGTGATATAAAAGTCGAATTCAACAATCAACGGTTATGTAAGTATATAAATATGTCATATCATTACATGTCAGTGATAGCTTCTGTACAGTGAAAATAGTTAAATGAAATCTGACAATATCCATGAAAATCTATGCCCTTTTTAAAAAAAATGTATGCGTTATGGGAATAAATGTGCATTTCAAATTAAACTTTCTTTTTTGTTTGGCATATGTTTTGATATTAATATATTAGGTAGTATATCCTGTGAAAGAAATGTTAATCAAAGTATCATTAACGAATATGGCATTTTAAAAAAGCTGGTAGTATCGTAGGATTTAGATCGGGCCTTTGTATAGACCATACCATTACACCACAATAACATTGTTTAGAAACCACTTTTTTAAAACTATTTTTGCAGTGTGATCTATGGCTTTATCATGCTGTCACTGGCATATTATTTTTTCCTACAAATGGAAGCATAATCGCTTATACATAAATTTGTCTACAATTCCAACACCTTGTGTGATTGTTCCCACACTGCGCTCTGAAATGCAGCCCAAAACGAAAACTATACTGCTGCGTCTTATTACATAAGTATATTTCGAATTAAATTTTTGTTGCTAGGCGACGAACCGATATGATCCAAACAAATTGTATTTACATTCATTAGAAATAAGATCGTCTATCACTTTTTAACAATCATGGGCAAATTTTAATTGGGGAGCTGGTTGTTTGCGGATAAATATGATTTCTTTATAGGCCATCGACTAGGTAATCTTCTCAATATCAGTCATCTCCTTGTTAACTTTAAAGGCATTCAAGAATAGATCTGAATTCTTGAAAATTACATCTACTACCGAAAAAGTGCGACTCACACTAGAACAATGTTTTGTCACACAATTCATTCTCACAGGTATTTTCTGGATCTGCCAGTTTTCAAAGAGCATACAACTGCATTGTGCTTCTTATACTTGGACATGGTTTTAGAAATTATGGACCTGTGTAAATTTAAACATTCTACAATTGTTATTTAATTAACACCAGATTCGTATGTTTATATTTTGAATGTTTTGATGTAGACAGATACGAGGGAGCGTTTTTATATTCGCGGAATGGGGGACAAAGGGTAGAAATAAAAAAACCAAATTATTTTTCTTTTTCAATATATTCACTTGCAAGACGGATACATTTTTCACATATTTCAATTAATTTACTTATACCCTCATAAAAAAATGATTTCCCTTTATCTGCAAAATACGCCGAAACTGCCTCCTTGACTTCATCATCGGCAGTAAATTTTTTACCCCGCAGCTCTTTTTTCATTTTCGGAAACAGGTAATAATCACTCGGGGCCAGGTCTGGGCTGTAGGGTGGGTGATTCACAATTTCGAAGCCCACCTTATGCAGGGCAGCTAACGCAACGCGGCTCTTGTGGACGGGCGCGTTGTCGTGCAAAAGCAGAACACCTTTTTTCAATTTTCCCCGTCTTTTCTCTTTAATGGCTTCTTTTAGTCGCTCTAATATTGAAGCGTAATATTCTCCGGTTATAGAAACACCTTTATCTTTATAATCAATCAACAATATTCCTTCCGAATCCCAAAATACCGTTGCCATGAGTTTCCCAGCTGATTGTGACACTTTAAATTTCTTGGGAGGTGCTGTGCCCTTTTTATGCCACTGCATGGAGTCTTGTTTGGACTCAGGTTCATAATGATGAACCCAAGTTTCGTCTCCAGTAACAATTCCACTCAATACACCATCCTTGTCTTCATTACAGAGGTCCAAAAATGCACGCGAACACTCTACGCGCTGTTGTTTTTGCGACGGCGTAAGCATTCTCGGCACCCATCTTGCGCTGACCTTAGACATGCCGAGATGATCGTGTAGGATTTTAAAAATTGTTGTATCGGATACTCCAACCATTTCTGCGAGTTGTTTCTTCTTTAGTCGAGCATCTTCGAGTACAATTTGTTCAACTTTTTGGATAAGTGCTGGCGTGGTCACCTCAATGCTCCTGCCCGGCCTCGGGTCGTCTTCAAGGGATTCCCTTCCTTGTTTGAATAAACTATGCCACTTGTACACCATGGTTTTTCCTGGACAAGAGTCGCCGTAAACCAATGACATCTCATTCATTATGGTCGCGACTGATTTTCCTTGCCTGGTAAGGAACTTTATAACGGCACGATATTCGATTTTTTCCATATTTCACTTTTCACTCCTGATTATGTTACTTGGTTGACGATAGCTCAAAGACTTACTGTCTAATAACAATGAAACTTCGTATTTATACTAATCATGAGTCGCTGCACAGGCCACGACCCCAATGCGCCTACTCACCCCTCTACAACCCGCTCATTCCGCGAATATAAAAACGCTCCCTCGTATTTACGTCTCTGAATGACTCCCTTTTCTATAATTCATTGCCCTTCTTTACCAAAAGACCGACTGATACTAAATAAAATATGTTTGTACACTTATAAAATAGAAGACAATGATGTTTTTTTATTATCCCACGTGGAATACATATTCTTCTGCAAGTCCTATATATTTCTCCCGACTATCTCTATTACCACACTTTAAATAAATGAATGCATTGATCGGTTATGTTGTCAATTAATACAATAATCACTGGATAGTGTTTGTTCATATTTCATGGTAGTAATTTTGAATATCTTTCATAGGAATTTTTTTCCACAGTTTGTAACAATTGTAATGAATATTATGAAGAATACTGTACCAAATGTGAAATGCTCATCCGCATTTTAAACGGAAATGGTCCTAATAATAGATCGAGAAAAGAGCTACCAGCAGACGTTCTAAAAATTAGAGAAAGTTTATATGGAGAGGCAGGTGTATTTGCTTTAAAGACTATACCTAAAGGTGTAAAATTCGGGCCTCTCACTGGATTTAGTACTGCGGAATCTTCTTGGAGACTTAAAGAGGGAAAATTTGTAGTCAGCAATGATAAAACAGATTTATTAAATTGGATGCAGTACGTCAATTGTGCCAGGAGTGCTTCTGATCAAAACCTATGTACATTTCAATATGAAGGTAATCTATATTATAGCAGCATTTGTGAAATCCGTGAGGATGAAGAATTACTGGTGTATTTTGGTGAAAAATACGAACAAAGTTTTAATAATGATATAGAAGTGGATTTTAGGCCTTTTATAAAAACGGAGGCTGAAGATGTATTCGCCTGCACCTATTGTTGCCTTGGATTTAGTTTGAAAGTATATTTGGTTGAGCACAAAGCTATCTGCCCTAATGGAACCGCTGGAAAGTTTGAAGGTATGAAAGCAAGAAAATTTCTCTTAAAATATTCTCTGTTATAGTTAGATTTTTTTTTTATTCGTAGTAGGCTTTGTTATGTTCATTTGTTCCTATTCCTTCTTTCATCTTTTGTTTGTCTCTCCTTTATTTTTCTAAATCTACCTACCCTTCTTCTGAACTTTATTTTCTTTTGCTTGCTTTTCTTTCACTCACATGTATAGTGTATATAAGGTCTAGTTAAAAGAAATCCATTATTTTTCCAGTAGATGGCTTTAGTAATCTGTATCTCGCGTTGTATAAGTGCGATCGCGTTCCGCTAGATGGCGTTCGAAAGATAAGATTTCGTACTAAACGAACTTCTCAGACAGTTTTGTGATTACTTGACTTAATATTGTTTGAGCGCGCGTCAAAGATGGACACCAGCAAAGTTAAAATACGCCATATTTTACAGTTTTTCTTCGATAAAGGCGGAAACGCAAGCAAGGCGACTAAAAATGTGAATAGTGTTTATGGTCCTGATACTGTAACAGTCAATCATGCGCAATTTTGGTTTTGTCGATTCCGTTCCGGTAATCTTGATGTCAAAGATGCACCACGCTCTGGAAGGCCAATTGTCGAAAATATCGATAAAGTAATGGAAATCGTCGAGTCCGACCGTCATGTAAGCACTGTTTCGATTGCCCATGAGCTAAACATTGCACAAAAAACCGTTTGGAACCATTTAAATAAGGTTGGATACAAAAAGAAGCTTGATGTATGGATACCACACGAGTTAACGCAAAAGGACCTCATGGACCGAATTTCCATCTGCGAATCGCAACAAAATCGATCCGTTTCTGAAGCGGATGGTTACTGGTGATGAAAAGTGGATCACTTACGACAACGTCAAGCGAAAACGGTCGTGGTCGAATCGTAGTAAGCCAGCACAAACGGTGGCCAAGCCAGGCTTGACGGTCAGGAAGGTTTTGCTGTGTGTTTGGTGGAATTGGCAAGGAATTATCTACTATGAGCTGCTTCCCTACGGCCAAACTCTTAATTCGGACCTGTACTGTCAATAGGAGAGGAATTGTGTTCCATCAGGACAACGCCAGGCCACACACATCGATAGTGACTCGCCAGAAGCTCCGGGAGTTTGGTTGGGAGGTTCTTATGCATCCACCTTATAGTCCGGACCTAGCACCAAGTGATTACTACCTGTTCCTGTCTATGGCGAATGATTTTGCTGGTGAAAAATTCGCCTCAAGAGAAGCTTGCGAAAATCGACTGTCCCAGTTTTTTGCCAATAGGGACGAGGGTTTCTATGAGAGAGGCATTATGAAATTACCTTCAAAATGGCAACAAGTTATCGAACAAAACGGTGCATATTTGACCTAAGTCGGATCATTCTAACTATGCTAAATAAAACCTTCAATTTAATGCAAAAATAATGGATTTCTTTTTACTAGACCTTATATTTAACCGAGTACTTTTAAATTGTGCACTCAAACTATTTTAAAATCTTATGTATGTTTGTTATTGTCTTACTTGTTCTCTCTTTTATACTTTCTTCAAACATAATTAATGATCGAATTTAATATCAATGTTTTTTTGCAATTGTAGAACTCGTGCAGTGCTCCTTTTGTAAAATATACCTGGAGAAGACAGAATATCTAGAGTGCCACAAGATTTACTGCTGGAAAGGAAATCTAAAGTAAGGCTAGTTTTTCATTATCAAATCAAATTATCAATTTGATGTTTAATGAGAATAAAACGACGTTTGTTATATCGGGTAAATAAAGGGTTTTCCAATAAGGACTTGACAACTTTTTTTCAAAATAAAATGCAGACCATTTGAGATATTTCAAAAACTTTATTATCGGGTTGAAGTACAATCAAAACACTTTTGAATGGAACTCGACTTCGTTCATATGGCCACCGCGGGCACGTTTGCAGCGGTTGATTCGTTGGACCCAATTTTCGATGACTCGGCCACACAATTCGGCCGAAACGGCTGCTATTTCGCGTTCAATGTTGGCTCTGAGCTCTTCCAACGTTGTCGGCTTGTTGGCATAGACCAATGACTTGACGTAGCCCCAAAGAAAAAAGTCTAGAGGCGTTAAATCGCACGAACGAGGCGGCCAATCGACTGGTCTATTTCTTGAGATAACACGCTCATCAAATTTACTCTTCAATAAATCGATTGTAACGTGTGCTGTGTGGCTTGTGGCACCGTCCTGCTGAAACCACATGTTGCCCAAGTCCATATCTTCCAATTCGGACCAAAAATAACCGGTAATCATGGCGCGATAACGATTACCATTCACAGTAACGTGACGATCATTATCGTCGACGAAAAAATATGGTCCTATGACGCCGCCGGCATGCAAACCGCACCAAACAGTTATTTTTTGTGGATGAAGTGGTGTTTCATGAAGCACATGTGGATTTTCACCCGACCAATAACGCATATTTTGCTTATTGACGAACCCATTGAGCCAAAAAGGCTTCAATTCTCGAATCAGCTTGATTTTGTATGGGTGTAAACCAAGATCCTTACGCAAAATTCGCCATAAAGTGGTCTGGGCGATGCCCAACTCTTGAGAACGCCGTGGAATTGAATGATTTGGATCATTTGCTACGGACGTTTCAACGGCAGCGATATTTTCGACACTTCGACCAACCCGATGTCTCACTGGCACGGCAACATCACACAACGAATATGTAGACTCAAATTTTTGCACTAAACTTGTTAGTGCCTGTCTACTAGCGCAAGAATTACGACCGAAAAGCGGAGCTAACGCTCTTAAAGTAGCGGTCACCGACTCCGAATTTCTGTAGTAAATTTTTATAATTTGCAGACGTTGTTCGTTCGTGTACTTTACCATGATGAAAATGTTAAGCTTACTGAATAAATTAACAGTGACAGTTCGATGATTAGTGAAAGGGTGCGTTCACAAATTGAATTAAAAGTTGTCAAGTCCCTATTGGAATACCCCTTAGTTGCATAACCGGAAATAAAATAGACTGTCCGTCTAGTAGACTAAATGTTAAGTAAACTTGTGTTCCAGATTACGCAGTTTTTAAATTTCGCGAATTATCATTGCTTTATTAAAACTCAAAGCATCTGCAGTTAGCTTGGAAAGCATCTGTACTGCTAACATCAGTTTACTGCCGATCAAATTTATTAGAACCATTTTAATTGCTGGTTTTGGTGGTAAAAGAATCCAAACTAATGTGTCTGTCGGGACAGTCACGACTAAAAAGGCTGAATTAAGAATTATATCGTGCAAAGAGTATTGCAAATACAATACTCTGTATGATGACAATTGCATACTTGAAATTGGTAACGCTATATATACTTTATTCCCACAAATTTTCAAATAATTCTCTTACTGGAGTAGGCGGTTCATATTTCTTTGATTGGTGTTTGTACACATTAATCATATATTTTTAATTTTTTATTCAAATAATTGTATGCCCAAGTCAGAAATAACTGGCATTTGATGTGTTATTTTATTTATCATTATTCATAATTTATTTTCAGATACTGTGTACTCCCTGCACTGGATGACCCTACCTTGGAAGAAAAGAGCCTTTCACCTGTAACGAACAAACGCAACAAACGCAAGCTCACTCAATATAAATGCGTAGGCGACTCCAAAAATAACACCAACAGGAATTATGAGGTGAAAATGTTCAGGTGCGGAATTTGCTATAAAAAATTCAAGAAGAAGGGGTTTCTCAAACTACACGTGGAAAATGTTCACATTACCGTCAAACATAAACATTCTGGAAGAGCTTGTCAAAAAGTTAATGTTAAAAATCAGGAAGAGAAAACTTTAAACTCCCATCATAGAAGAAAACAGTTTAAATGCTTGCAGTGCAGGTTTCAAGCCAACTGCAAACACTATCTTAAATCACATGTGAAAGCAAAACACCTTAAAGAATATGATTTTAATTGCACAAAGTGTGAGTTCAGGACAAACCAAAAGAACCATTTGGGAGCGCATATAAAAACTAAACATCTTAAAGAATACGATTACAATTGCACGGAGTGTGAATACAAGACAAGCAACAAAAAACATCTAGGAGCACACATAAAAACTAAACATCTTAAAGAATACGATTACAATTGCACGAAGTGTGAGTTCAAGACAAACCAGAAGAACCATTTGGGAGCACACATAAAAACTAAACATCTTAAGGAATACGATTACAATTGCATAGAGTGTACGTTTAAGACGAACAACAAGTCATATTTAGAAATGCACGTGAAAGTTAAACATCTTAAGGAACACAAATTTAATTGCATGGAGTGTGAGTACAAGACAAGCATCAAGTCACATTTACAATTCCATGTAAAAACTAAACATCTTCAAGAATATGATTACAATTGCATAGAGTGCGGGTATAAGACAAACAGCAAGTCACGTTTACAGTTACATGTGAAATCTAAACATCTTAAAGAATATGATTACAATTGCATGGAGTGTGAGTACAAGACAAACATCAAGTCACATTTACTATTACATGTAAAAACTATACATCTTAAAGAGTACGATTATAATTGCATGGAATGCGAGTACAAGACAAACACCAAAAACGATTTGCAAAGACACATGAAAACCAAACATATTAAAGAATACGGTTATTTTTGCAGAGAATGTGAATTTAAGACACGCCAAAAGAGAAACTTGAGAGCACACATAAAAACTAAACATCTTAAAGAATTCGGTTTCATTTGCACCAAGTGTGAGTACAAGACGAACATCAAATCAAATTTAAGAAAACACATACAAAATAAACATCTCAGAGAATACAATTACAGTTGCAAGGAGTGTGAATTCAAGACACACTACAAGGGAAGTTTGGGAGCGCACATAAAAACTAAACATCTTAAAGAATACGATTACAATTGCACAGAGTGTGCGTACAAGTCAAGCAAGAAAAAACATTTGGAAGCACACATAAAAACTAAACATCTTAAAGAATTTGGTTTTAATTGCAAGGAGTGTGAGTACAAGACAAACATAAAGACAAATTTGAAACTGCACATCAAAAATAAACATATTTAAAGAAAGAGAATCCGAGACAAACTCGAAGTAAATGTTAGTGAAGTCATCCGGTACGAGTTCGGTAGTTGGTGTTGTATATATGAATCAGTTCGCTTTTCTACGTTGGCAAGTGTGTTATGAAATGTGTAGGTGAAAATTCGCTTTGCATAGTATACATGAAGTTATGAAGTATGTATATACATTTTCTCGTGTCTCAATGATTCCACGTGCCCTTTTCAGTACTGTTCATCTTAAACCATAAAGTTCACTTTAAAAGCGTCGCATTTTCCGGAACTATCACGGTAAATTCCCTGGCAGAACAACTTGTTACAATTATGGATACCGCAGAAACTGTTCGTGCTGATCCTGAGACAGTTACAGAGCTGCCTCTTTAATTCTAAGTAGAGCTAGACAATGTATACAGCAACTGGGTGAACATTTTGAACAACAAATTCAATATATCGATTTTTTCAAAGGATTTTCGAGATTTTTTTTACGCGGTATATAATAAATACTTACACAACTAGGTTAATCCAAAACTACAAATGCTTGCGGGTCAGTTACGATAGAGTGGGCATGTGTTTCTTGGACATTTTTAACTTGAAATTGATCCAGTAACACACCCTTAAGCTGTGGTGGGTATGTCATGGGACACCCAGTATTTAATAATGTGTCTCTTGTGACCTGTGTTTTCGTTTACGCGTTTACTTACAAGTTGCAGTGAGCTAGAGGCCGTCAACTCCAGACAATCGACAAGTGCAAAATATTCTGTGGTACGACGAGTCCAAATTTAACCTTTCGATTTCAGTAGAAAGTTCGTTCGGAGATCTAAAACAAAACGAGCAGTGGGATCTTATGCAGTACGTACAGGCAATCATGGGGGCGGATCGGTAATGGTTTGGGGTTGTGTTGGTGCTGCATCTGTAGTGGTAGAAAATATCGCGAGTGTGTGCCGCAATTATTAAGAATCGGGGTGGACATTTCGACGAAAAGATTTAATGTTTTTTGTATCAAATATATTGTTGAATAAACATTATAAGCTTCTTTGTTTTAAGAGTGTTTTATTAAATACGAAACTTCAATTTCTTTTACACTTAGCACACATCTGTTTTTATGCGTCTTTCTTTGGATGGGCAAACAATTTTGGCGGGTAGCGTGTGTGCTTGTAAAAAAATATATGTTTGTATATATAGGGAGATGCTAGGAACAACAACAAAATTATGTTATTTTTCAACGTATTCTCCTTGTAGATCATTACATTTAGTCCATCCATATTCAAGACTTTTAATTCCTTCCGAAAAGATAAAATTTATCAAACTGTTTGAAGAATCTTTTGCCATCGAGCCGAGTTTTCACTTTGGGAAGAAAGTAAAAGTCTAAGGGGGCCAAATTTGGTGCATAAGCTGGATGCGGAAGCACCAACGGTACACTTACTTTTAGGTTTCCTGATGACCTCACTTATATCATCCCGGGATGTACAAGAAACAGTGAAAGCTGTATAACCAGCATTGGGTTCAGACGATACAGCACCAGAACTCCTAGGTAAATACACTTTCTTCTTCAGACTGCTTAGCTCTTATTGAAGGAATAGATTCTATTAAAAGTA
Source organism: Dermolepida albohirtum (assembly GCA_031893035.1). Lineage (NCBI taxonomy): Eukaryota > Metazoa > Arthropoda > Insecta > Coleoptera > Scarabaeidae > Dermolepida > Dermolepida albohirtum. The sequence continues at coordinate 14,992 of JAVIWB010005131.1, forward strand.
AAAGTACATTCTTAAATTCAAATATATTCTAAAATAGAAGACATGGCATTGCGATGTAATCTCGGCTTTCCTGGAGGCTTGTATTTTGCATCAAAATGTTTGGAGTAGGTACGTTTGTTACTGTATACAGTCTTTGGAACAAGAAAACGTAATACATCAATATTTATTATCCCTAGCCAGGTCTTAAAATGCTCTAGATATGTCTTCGTGTTAGAAAAACGGTCATAATGCACACCAAAAATTTTGTAAAGTAGTTTATAATAATTACAATTTAGATGTCGTTTTCATATATATTCAATGAATAGAAGTCATTTTAAATATACAGTTACCACTAGCATGATGATCCTCAGCAAAATACTTGATTATTTTGATTGGCATTATGTTTGAATGAAAAGGACAGATATTATACACACGAAGTAACACCAATACCCAATCAAAATAAAAGAATCGTAAATAACAACTGCAAAAAGAGGAAACCGACAAAACAACTAAACAAATGTATAAATTCACAGATGGCAATACAGAACAATAACAACGACCTAGTTGAATTTGATGGAGCCTGTGGTTGATTGACTTGATCAATAAGGTTGATATATAACCCCTTTCGACCTAGTGGGTAAGAAAAAAACCCAGTTTCCGAAAGACATTTAGCTTGTTGCCATCTGTTGATAGAAACGAAGACTATAAATATAGTTAGGAGAATGTTTAAATAAATGTAATTAAGAGTACCAAGCTAATCTAATTTCTACACATCTGTCAAGAACGCATATCCTTATTATTATTTACCATTTGTTTAAATTGTTTTTTTTTTGTATTTTAAGAGGTGAGTGCTTGCTTATATAATAAATAATTAAATGTGCTTACATACTTTTCTAAATATGTGATAATCTTAATCAAGCATTTTTGATGTTAATGCATGAATCCTCTCACAAAAAGATTATCACAATCCCCCTGGTCCTTATTTAATTTTAAAATACGCTCAAAAAACAGAGAATGTGAATAATTATAAAAAGAAGAAGGATACCAGTACTTTCTATGATATTCCTGTGGAGAACAGAAAATGTAAATTCAAATATGTAAAATAATCCTATTTAGATTATTGGCCAAGAGAAAATTAAGAACTTAAATTAGAAAATTAAAAGTATGATCACATAATGTAGTTCCAGAGCAATGATTAGTGGTTTCTTTGTTTATATTCAATACATTTCTGACTCTAATGAAAATGGTGCAAACCATCTAATTATAAGTTAGAAGATTCTCAGAAAGCAATTTTTACTGCAATTAAGTTGATCGGATGAAAACGTAAGCACAAGTTAGCAATTTCGATTACTTGTGCTAAAAATACCAATAACTTCTTGAGTAGAACTTAAGATGTGATAATTTAGTGGCTTATATTTCATCACACCTGGTTCCCATCCCAGGGTAATATCTGATGTTCACATATCTGATAAAAGAGGAAATTTTAAACTCCCATTATTCTATCTGCTTCTAGGCCGGAACCGCGTCCATTATTCTCCCTCAAAAGGACTTCAAGTATGCGGATTAAGAAGAAGTGTAAATGAAAACAATACATCTAAATAGCCTGCAATGACAGTATAATACAATGACTATATGCTACCATTATAAATACAGATATAAAGCTCTTAATATATTATGTTCTGAGTTTACTCATCAAAGGAAAAATGAACATTTCGTGAAAGTTAATAATGTTACATATATAGAGAAACAGTGAGTGATCAAATATTTGCTAATTACATTCAATACCAATTTACATTATATTATTTAACAATTAAGTCAAACTAAATGGACAGTGCTTTTTGTTATGTGAGAGTGAGAAACACAAATCTACATGCTTAAATAAAATCAGGGACTCTCTGAATTGTGAATCTCTGTGACGTTAATTACATTTTCATTGTAAGTAGAAATCATTGGAAAGTATTCCAGGCTCTTTATGTGAATTTGGTCAAAACTAGATGGCTATCACCGATAAACATTAGTTCAGTTTTATCTAATTTAAACCAAAACAAGATGGATTCCCTTTGTAGAGTTGAATGTAAATTATAGTGCAATTCAATATTATAATATAATAACCTGTTATCCTTTTTTATTACCTGCTTGTTCTGCTTCTCTTCACTTTTAATTGCACTATGTCATATGTTTTCTCTTGCTCATTTCTCTCTGTAGTAAAGAAAGTCGTCCTCATATTGTAATTTTTTCAAAATTTATGTTTCTCCTATTTTACAGATCAAGATAAACAGGCATAATTCTATGAACGCAAGCTTAACAAAATTAAAATTATTTGTAATTGGAGAAATTGACTAGAATAGTTTAAGAAAAATAATAAAGAATTGTCAATATGGATATTGCAGTCCTTTCAGAAACTTCAGCTGATGTTGAGAAAGGTTTTGAAGGCGACGTTTATTTAGATGATAAAGTCCTGGTCAATGAAACTACCATTAATATAAACTTTACAGAATTAAACGAATGTACCAGATGTGATCAAACAAAACTAGATCTAACATCTACTGATATCAAACTGGAATTATCATCACCATCTGATTTTGTAAATGACAAACCTATACTTGATACTGATTTAAAACAGGAATTACCATCATCTGATCTAAATCTTTGCGACACTGTAATAGATGACAACATTAAAATAGAAAATGGTATTGTTGGTGATATAAAAGTCGAATTCAACAATCAACAGTTATGTAAGTATATAAATATGTATCATATCATTACATGTCAGTAATAGCTTCTACACAGTGAAAATAATTAAATGGAATCTGACAATGTCCATGAAAATCCATGCTTCCTTTAAAATAAATTATTTATGTTTATGGAAATAAATATGTATTGGGTTGGCAACTAAGTACTTTCGGTTTTTACTGATAGAGAGCGTTGCTTTATTTTTTGTATAACGTATGTTAGTGCTGTACTTTACCGTTTGTCGCGTGATACTAGTCACATTGACGTAACTTCTGAAGCAAGTAGTGCGTGATTTTTATTAAAGCTATTAGTTGTGGGTTAATTTTAAAAGGAGTGCAGAAACGAACATTTTCGACATATTTTACTATTTTATTTCCGTAAAGGAAAGAAAGCTGCTGCGGCTCACAAAAAAATATGTGAAGTTTATGGTGCTAATTGCTTAACAGAACGCACGTGTCAGAATTGGTATAAAAAATTCCGTTCTGGAGATTTTTCCCTCAAAGATGAGCAACGTTCTGGTCGGCCTACTGAAGTTGATGATGACCAAATCAAAGTCATAATTGAAGAGGATCGTCATATAACTGTTCGAGAGGTTGCGGAGAGGCTACATGTATCGATCGCACACAACAATTGAAAAACATTTAAAATGTCTTGGGCTAGTTAAGAAGCTTGGTATTTTGGTACCTCACGAATTGAAAGAAATTCATTTAACACAAAGAATCAACTTTTGCGATATGCACCTTAGACGAAATGAAATCGACCCTTTCTTAAAAAGAATCATCACTGGTGATGAAAAATGGGTCCTGTACAGTAACATAGTTCGAAAACGATCATGGAGCAAACACGATAAACCAGCTCAAACCACATCGAAAGCTGAATTGCATCCAAAAAAGATCATGCTGTCAGTTTGGTGGGATTACAAAGGTGTTGTTTTTTTTTGAGCTGCTTCCAAGGAACCAAACGATCAATTCTGATGTTTACTGTCAACAATTAATAAAACTGGATGAAGCAATCAAAGAAAAACAGCCAGAATTGTCAAATCGGAAAGGTGCAGTTTTCCACCAAGATAATGCAAGGCCTCACACATCTTTGGCAACTCGTGGGAAACTGTTGGAGCTTGGCTGGGAAGTGATGCCACATCCCCCATACAGCCCTGATCTAGCACCATCTGATTACCATTTATTTCGAAGTTTGCAGAATTTTTTGAATGGTAAAACTTTTACAAATGACGATGATCTTCACTCGCACCTGGTTCATTTTTTTGCTGATAAGGACCAGAAATTTTATGAGCGCGGAATCATGCAGCTGAAAGAAAGATGGCAAAAGGTCATTGTGCAAAATGGAAAATATATAATTGATTAAAAACTATTCTTTGTTTTAAAAAAAAAGTGTTTTATACTACAAAACCGAAAGTACTTAGTTGCCAACCCAATATTTCAAATTGAACTTTCTTTTGGGTTTGCATGTGCTTTGATGTTGATATGTTAGGTAGTATATTCTGGGAAAGGATTTAGATGTATATACCATACCATTGCACCACTGTTGGCACTTTTTAAAAATCATCGGCAAATTTTAATTGGGGAGCTGGTTGTTTGCAGATAAGTAAGATTCCTCTACAGGCCATCAACTAGGTAATCTCCTCGATATCAATCATCTCCTTGTTGCCTTAAAGAATAGAAATAATATCTCGAAAATTACACCAACTACTAAAAAAGTGGGATGCACACTAGAACAATGTTTAGTCACACAATTCATTCTCACAGGTGTTTTCTGGGTCTGCCAGTTTCCAAAAAGCATGCAACTGTATTATGTCTCTTATAATTTGACATGGTTTTATGCATTATGGACCTGTGCAAATTTAAATGTTCTGAAATTGTTACTTGATTAACACTAGATTCATATGCTTATGTTATCAATGTTTTGATGTAGACAGACGCTTACATCTCTGAATGACTTCTTTCTCTATAATTCGCTGCACTTACTTACCAAGAGACCGATTGATGACAAATATAAAATATGTTTCACTATGTTTGTTCATTTATAAAATAGAGAGTAATAATGTTTCAGTTATCCTGTGGCATTTATAATATCTCGCGTCTTATTTATCTCTCCCTAGTACGACACTTTTAATAACTGAATCCATTGATTGGTTATTTTATCCTTTAAACGTGTTTGTTCATAATTCATAATAATTTTGAATATATTTCATGGGATTTCTTTTTCACAGTTTGTAACGATTGTAAAGAATATTACGAAGAATATTGTACCAAATGTGGAATGCTCATCCGTATTTTAAATGGAAATGGTTTAAATGGAACTAAAAAAAAGATACCAGCTGATGTTCTAGAAATTAGGGAAGGTTTATATGGAAAGACAGGCGTATTTGCTTTAAAGACTATACCTAAAGGTGTAAAATTTGGGCCTTTTACTGGAGTTAGTACTATGGAATCCTCTTGGCGTATTAAAGGAGGAAAATTTGTAGTCAGCAATGAAAAATCAGAATGTGTAAATTGGATGCAGTACGTTAATTGTGTTGGGAATGTTTTTGATCAAAACTTAGATGCATGTCAATACGAAGATAATCTATATTATATCAGTATTTGTAAAATCCGGAAAGGTGAAGAATTGTTGATGTATTTTGGTGAAAAATGCGAAGAAAGTTTGAATAATGATATAGAGGTGGATTTTATACCTCGTATTGAAATCGATGCCAAAAATGTATTCGCCTGCACCTATTGTTGTCTTGGATTTGGTTTGAAAGTATATTTGATTGAACACAAAACAATTTGCCCTAATGGAACCAATGGAAACTTTGAAGGTATGAAAGTAAGAAAATTTTTCTTTTATAATCAGATATATTTAATTCGTAGTAGGCTTCGTTACGTTTATTTTTCCCATTTTTTTTTTCCTTACATTCTTTCATCTATTGATTTTTCTAGATCTTCATTTCTTCTGAATTTTTCATTTCTCTTGTTTTTCTTTCACACACATGTATATATTTTTCCAAATATGCTTGTTATTGTCATAATTTTTGGGTTATAATGATAATAAAAATTATTTTATGCAATTTTAGAACTCACGCAATGCCCATTTTGCAAAATCTTCATGGAGAAGACAGAGTATCTAGAGTGCCACGAGATCTACTGCTGCAATGGAAATCCAAAGTAAGACTAGATTTTCTCTTATCAAATCAAATTGTCAATTTGATGTTTAATGGGAAGAAAACGACCTTGCTTACATCGGGCAAATAATAGCATAACCGGAAATATAATGCATTGTCCGTCTAGTAGACTAAATGTTAAATGAGCTTATGTTCCAAATTATGCAGTGGTTTTTACTGAACATTTATTGCTTTAGTACAGCTTAGAGTTGTTACATGGCCATTTTTATTTTTCCTTTATGTTTTATGTACATCGCTGCAATAGCAATGTTACAGTTTTGGGAAAGCATCTGTACTGCTAATGACAGTTTATTGGCAGTCGAATTTATTAGAATAATTTTAATTGCTGGTTCTAACTGCAAAAGACTCCCAAACTAATGTGTCTCTTGGGACAATCATGATTAAAAAGACTAAATTAAGAATTATATTAGGTGCGCAACTAAGTTCTTCTAAGTTCTTTATTGTGGAAAAATGTTTACAAATGAATCATTCAAAATATTGCCCATCGCTAGCGACAACTTTTGCCCATCTTTCTAGCAGAGCTCGAATACCGTCACGGTAGAAGTGTTCGTCTTTTGAGGCTATCCACGAATCAAGCCATTTTGAGACGTCTTCATGTGAGCGGAACTGTTGATTAGCCAGACCATGTGCCATCGAACGGAACAAGTAATAATCGGACTACGCAATATCTGGGGAAGTTGAGTTCGATACCGTTCCCCGGTGATGGTTTCGTTCGGTTTGAAGAGCTCATAATAAATAACACCACCCTGGTCCCACCAAATACACAGCAAAACCTTCGCAGCGTGAATATTCGGCCGAACCGACGACGTAGAAGCATGGCCGAGCAGTCCCCATGATTTTGTTCTCTTTGGGTTGCTGTAATGAATCTATTTTTCATCACCCGTAACGATGCGATGAAGAAAACTCTTCCTTTTTTTCCGCTGGAGCAGTTGTTCACAGACGAAAAAACGACGCTCAACGTCTCTTGGCTTCAAATCATAAGGAACCCAAGTTCCTTGTTTTTGAATCATTCCCAACGCATGCAATCGCTGGAAAATGGCTTGGCGGGTAACTCCTAATGCTGAAGCAAGCTCTTTTTTGCGTTTGGCACGGATAATTTTCGAGCAATGCCTCCAATTCAGCGTCTTCGAAGGTTTTTGGTCTTCCTTCAAAATATACGGTCGTCAACATCGAAATCACCGTCTTTGAAGCGACGGAACCAATCACGGCACGTTGTTTCACTTAGAGCAGCATCTCCGTAAACTTTTTGGAGTTCTTGATGCGCGTCGGCCGCCCTTTTCTTCGAATGAAAGAAGAAAAGCAACACTTCCCGCAAATCGCGATTATTTGGCACAAAATCAGACATTTTCACACAACTAAAAGTACATGACGCAAAAACAAAATCACTTCTTGAAAAACAACGAGAACTTAGTTGCGCACCTAATATCTTGACTGACAATTGCATGCACTTTTAACGAATTGAAATTGGTAACGCCAACTACACTTCATTTCCAAAAATTTTCAAATGATTGTCTTATTTGAATAGTTGGTTGGTATTTGTTTGATGGGTGTTTGCACACAAACTTATATTTTTGGAACGCCCCATATGAATTGACGGATAATTAACAAAATTATTGTATGCCGAACACATCAAATAACTACCTATTTGATGTGTTATTTTATTTATCATTATTTATAACTCATTTTCAGATACCGTGTACTTCCTGCACTGGATGACCATACCTTGGAAGAAAAGAACCTTCCACCTCCAACGATCAAACGTAGCAAATTTAAGTTTACTCAATGCAAATACGTGGGCGACCCCAAAAATCACACTAACAGGAATTATGAGATGAAAATGTTCAGGTGCGGAATTTGCTATAAACAATTCAAGAAGAAAGAGTCTCTCAAATTACACGTGGAAAATGTTCACATCACCATCAAACATAAACATTCTGTGTGGGGTTGTCGAAAAGTTAATGTTAAAAATAAGGAAGAGAAAACTTTAAACTCCCTTCATAGAAGGAAACAGTTTAAATGCTTGCAGTGCAGGTTTCAAGCCAACTACAAATACTATCTAAAATCACATGTTAAAAGAAAACATCTTAAAGAATACGATTACACTTGCACGGAGTGTGAGTACAAGACAAGCAACAAGAAACATTTGGAAGCACACATAAAAACTAAACATCTTAAAGAATACGATTACAATTGCACAGAATGCGAGTTCAAGACAAACCAAAAGAACCATTTGGGAGCACACATTAAAACTAAACATCTTAAAGAATACGATTACAATTGCACAGAATGCGAGTTCAAGACAAACCAAAAGAACCATTTGGGAGCACACATTAAAACTAAACATCTTAAACAATATGATTACAATTGCACTGAGTGTGGGTACAAGACAAGCAACAGGAAATATTTAGGAGCACACATAAAAACTAAACATCTTAAAGAATACGATTATAATTGCATGGAATGTGCTTTTAAGACAAACAACAAGTCATATTTAGAAATACACATGAAAATGAAACATCTTAAACGATATGATTACAATTGCATGCAATGTGAGTACAAGACAAACATCAAGTCAAATTTAAGAATACACATGAAAGCTAAACACCTTAAAGAATACGATTACAGTTGCACGGAGTGTGGGTACAAGACAAGCTACAAGAAAAGGTTGCAGATGCACGTGAAAGTTAAACACCTTAAAGAATGTGACTTTAATTGCATGGATTGTGAATTCAAGACAAACTACAAGTCACATTTCCAATTACATGTAAAAACTATACATCTTAAAAAATACGATTATAATTGCATGGCATGTGAATACAAGACAAACACCAAAAATGATTTGGTAAGGCACATGAAAACTAAACATGTTAAAGAGTACGATTATAATTGTACAAAGTGTGAGTACAAAACAAACATCAAATCACATTTACAATTACATGTAAAAACAGTACATCTTAAACAATACGATTATAATTGCATGGAATGTGAGTACAAGACGAACACCAAAAATGATTTGCTAAGACACATGAAAACTAGACATGTTAAAGAATACGATTATAATTGCACAGAGTGTGAGTATAAGGCACGCCAGAAGAGAAACTTGAGAGCACACATAGAAAGTAAACATCTTAAGGAATTGGGTTTTAGTTGCTCGGAGTGTGACTACAAAACAAACATCAAGTCGAATTTAAGAAAACACATAAAAAATAAACATCTAAAAGAATACAATTACAATTGCACGGAGTGTGAGTACAAGACACACTACAAGGGAAATTTGGGATCACACATAAAAAATAAACATTTTACAGAATTCGGTTTCAATTGCACGGACTGTGATTACAAGACAAACAATAAATCATGTTTGCAAACACACATCAAAACTAAACATCTTAAAGAGTTCGGTTTCAGTTGCACGGAGTGTGAGTACAAGACAAACATAAAGACAAATTTAAAACTGCACATAAAAAATAAACATCTTTAAAGAAAATTATTTTGATGGCGCTGAGTTTGAATACAAGAGGATATACAACGGAGAGCCACACAAGGTGTTAGTTCTCGGTGTTGGGAGGACACAACTTAAATGGTACATGATAGCGATCAACCACCAGTGACGCACTCCTGTTCCGTCGCCGCGTCGTTGGCATTTATACAGTGTACCTCGGGATTAAATCAACGTAATGTCCATCTTCCAGGATAGGCACCGTCGACATACGCGCAGTAAAGGGATTTAATTGTGCTAATGTTTGTAAAATTATGAGGCATGCTTACGATAAAACCCAAGGACGTACTCGATGATCCTGAAATGCTAAATAAATGATCGTTGGTAGTCAACTTATTACGAATGTTACCCCAAGATCTCTCGAAGAATCTCTCTTTCAATAATATTGCTGTTGTAATGGAGTTTAAATACTTGGTCCTGCTTGTAAATGTTGCAACGTAGCTAATTAGATATCAGCTATGAATGAATAGTCTTTAAGTTGTTTTCAATATATTTTGGCTATAAAAAAGATATTTTGTTTAGTTTCCACTGGTTCACGTTTATCCTAAGAACTCCTAACTAAAGTTTCGGTAGCACAGCATTGTCAGTTCTATGTAAAATTAATAATTCTACTACATAAAAATTAAGAACATAATTAAGCGCACTTTTGTGTCCTTGTAACAAATATTTAACGTACTGATTCATTACATAATTTCAATTTATTGTACTCTTAGTTTACTATTGGGACTAACAAATATATATAAAAGATCTAGCAAAAATAAATTTTACATATCTTTTTCGTGAAAATAAAACCAAACCAATAGCAAAAACAATAAATCTCTATCGATAAAATAGCAGCTTACGTCTTGTATACTTTTGTCACTTATTGGTTAGTTCGGAAAATTTGCTCACTATTTCAATTTGTACCACCACTTCTCATATAAGTGGATCGGGCCTGGTTATAATTTGATGTACTTAGCTTTCTTTATTATGCTCTAGTGGTATATTTTTGTCAACGTTTATTTCCGGTTTGTTAGATGCCAGCAACCACAAATGCTGCTAGAAACAAACTTTTTTTAGGTGATTATTATATAATCTTAAATTTCTATTCATATTTTTGTAGCACAATTAAATTTTTGTTCAAAAATTTGTAGTCGTACAATGACAAATCAATATTTAAATGAAAATATGTTTGCTGTAAATCTATTAAATAAAGAATAAAACCATATAAATTAAACATAAAAATTTTATTTGTTTCTATTTTTTAAATGACAATTCTTTTGAAATCTATTTTTAGCTAACATTTGTATTACATTTCTTGTTATTTTAATATATTCCTTGCCGCATAATACTTTATTTCTTAAATACAGGGTACAGCATTAATTTTATTGTTTTATATAGAACTGTTGCTTTTACAGCACGTTTATGTATGCTACACTTTAAAAAACTGAAATCCACATGATTTAAAACATATTCCTTTAAATGATGAGGGTGTATTGGTATTGAGTGTGTGGTGTACTTTCTCTACATGAAGAAGGTCCGGGAGCACTAGCATTCTAGAAGATACATCTAAGTAGTATCTTCTGTAACATAAAAAATTGAATTATTTACACTACCTTCTTTAAAATAATCACTAAAGATAAAACTGGTTGCTTTTTAAAAAGATTAGGACAAGAATATTCAACATATATATTACTTCAACACATAATTAACCTTTTTAAATCATAAACATTTTTAAAGAAAAATAACGCGCATCTTAATTTTTAAAATTTAGTAAATGAAAACTTTGTATTCCTAGATATACAAATATATATATTTGGTGAATGGAAACCATTCTGAAAATATAGTTAGCACGTCCTAAATACAACACTTGATTATTGTGCTTGGCATTATGTTTATATTAAGAAACAGTAATACGATAGACACGAACCAACATCAAAATAAAAACACGTGATCAAAAATTTACAAAAGGAACAGAATCATTACAACAACTTGGTAGATAACAAAAATAATTAATTTCCAAAAGAAACGTCGCTTGTTGCCATCTGTTGGTAGAAACGAAGACTATAATTATAGTTATGGTGGATTTGTGTTTAAAAGTATTGGATTGATTTAATCTCGTCTTTATGTCAACAATTCACATTGCTTGTTATTTTTTTAATGGTTTGAAGTGGTTTTTCTACTATTTTAAAAGGTGAGTGCTCATATAATCAACAATTAAATCTGCTTTCGCTATTCGTATGAGTTTTTTTCGAATGCATATTTACTTTTCTAAATAACTTATAATAATAATCAAGCATTTTTTCTGATAATGGATGCATCGTCTCACAATCTCAGATAATATGTTTTTTCACATAGTTCTCATAAATCAATTTTAAATAGTCTCAAGCACAAAGACAATATTAATAATGATAATAAGGAGAAGGATGCCAGTCATTTTTATGATATTCTTGTGAACAGAAAATGTAAATTCAAATTTGTAAAATAATCCTATTTTAGAGTATTGGGCGACAAAAGAAAATTAAAAACATAAATTATAAAATTGAAAATATACTCATAAAATACAGTTCCATAGCAGTGATTAGTGTTTTAATTGTTTATATTCAATACAAATCTGATTTCAATAAAAATGGTTCAAATCATCTAATGATAATTAAGAAGATTCTCAAAAAGGAGATGTTATTGAAATTGAAAAAGTACGCACAAGTTAGCAATTTCAATTACTTGTACTAAAAATACCAATGACTTCTTGAGTAGATCTTACAATGCGATCATTTAGTAGCTTATATTTTATCACACCTGGTTCCCATGTCAGGGTAGTTTTTGATAAGATCACATATCCTTGACAGAAGAGAAAATTTTAAATAATATCAATTATGTTCCTCTAAAAGTACTTTGAATCACGCAGGTTAAGATGAAGGATTAATGAAAACAATACATCCAAATATCCTGTAAGGACAGCATAATCCAATCACTATATGCTACCATTATAAATACAGATATAAAGCTCTTAATATATTATGTCCTGAGGTTGCTTATCAAAGGAAAATGAACATTTTGTGAATGTTAATAATGTTACATATATAGATGCATCAGATGCTTTTGAAAACAATGGAGACGGTGAGTGATCAAACATTTGCTTATTACATTCAGTACGAATTTACATTATATTATTTAACAATTACGTCAAACTAAATAGACAGTGCTTTTTGTTATGTGAGAGTGAGAAACATAAACCTACATGTATAAAATAAAATCAGGGATTCTCTGAATTGTGAATGTGGATATCTCTGTGACGTTAACTACATTTTCATTAAATGTAGCAATCATTAGAAAGTATTCCAAGCTCTTTATGTTAATTTGGTCAAAACCAGATGACTATTACTGATAAACATTAATTCAGTTTTATCAAATTTAAACCAAAAAAAGATGGATTCTATCTGCTTCTGGGTTTCCGGGCTGGAACCGCGTCACTAGTATATCTGCCGACGTTTCGTACCCATTTGTATGGGACATCTTCAGGGCTGAACTACTGCACTGAAACTGAGTGTTTTTGTTTCAGTGCAGTAGTTCAGCCCTGAAGATGTCCCATACAAATGGGTACGAAACGTCGGCAGATATACTAGTGACGCGGTTCCAGCCCGGAAACCCAGAAGCAGATAGCATGGACCATGACCGCGGAAGTCTACGTACCAAATTAAAGATGGATTCTCTTTGTAGTTGAGTGTAAATTAGAGTGTAATTCAATATTATAATAATCCTCATCGTCATATTGTAATTTTATCAACACTTATATTTCTCCTATTTTACAGATGAAGGTAAACAAGCATAATTCTATAATGAACGCTAACGCAAATTTAACAAAATTGGAATGGTCCATAAGTGGAGTAACTGTCTAGAATAGTTTAAGAGAAATAATAAAGAATTGTCGATATGGATATTGCAGTGTTTTCAGAAACTTCCCCTGATGTAGAGGAAGATTTCAAAGGCGATGTTTATTTAGATGATAAAGTGCTGGTCAAAGAATCCACTGTTAAGATAAATGTTACAGAATTAAACGAATGTGCAACAGGCGATCAAACAAAACTGGATCTAATATCCACTGATATCAAATCGGAATTACCACCATACAATGTAACAAATGACGACACTGTAATGGCTACTGATCTAAAACAAGAATTATCATCATCTGATCTAAATATTTGCGACACTAAAATAGTTGACAGCATTCAAGTAGAAAATGGTATTGTTAGTGACATTAAAGTCGAATTCAACAACGAACAGTTATGTAAGTATATAAATATGTGTCATATCATTACATGTCAGTGATAGCTTCTACACAGTGAAAATAATTAAATGGAATCTGACAATGTCCATAAAAATCCAATCAAGTTAAAGTTGCAAACACTTCTTGTCATTCTTCCAACAGAGCGCTCAGAAATGTCGCCCTTAACGACAACTCCAATTAGTATACACACTAGAACAATGTTTTGTCACACAATTCATTCTCACAGATGTTTTCTTGGGTCTGTCAGTTTTCAATGAGCTACAACTGCATTATGCCTCTTATAATTTGACATGGTTTTAGAAATTATGGACCAGTGTAAAATTAAATGTTCCACAATTGTTTCTTGATTAACACAAGATTCATATGTTTAGGTTATCATTGTATTGATGTCCGTAGATAAACGTTCACATCTCTGCATGACTACTACCACTATAATTCACTGCACTTTTTTTACCAAAAGACCGATTGATGCCCAATATAAAATATGTATCTCTACGTGTGTCCATTTATGAAATTGAAGGCGATGACGTTTTTATTATACCACATGAGATTTATAATTTGTCGCGTGTCCTATATATCTCTCCCATGTATTTCTATTACACTTTCGATAACTGAATGCATTGATTGGTTATTTTGCCATTTAATACAATATTCACTCTACAGTATCTGTTCACAATTCAAAGTAGTAATTTTTAATATCTTTCATCAAATCTTTTTCCACAGTTTGTAACAATTGTAATGAATATTACGAAGAATATTGTACCAAGTGTGGAATGCTCGTCCATATCTTAAACGGAAATGGTCTTGATAGCAGAGCGAGAAAAGAGATACCAGCAGATGTTCTAGAAATCAGAGAAGGTTCATGTGGAAATATAGGCGTATTTACTTTAAAGACTATACCTAATGGTGTAAAATTTGGGCCTTTCACTGGATTTAGTACTGCGGAATCTTCTTGGCGGATTAAAGGGGGCAAATTTGTAGTCAAAAATGAAAAATTAGAATGTGTAAATTGGATGCAGTACGTTAATTGTGCCGGGAATATTTCTGATCGCAACTTGGGTGCATTTCAATATGAAGATAATCTATATTATAGAAGCATTTGTGAAATCCAGGAAGGTGAAGAATTGTTGGTGTATTTTGGTGAAAAATACGAAGAGAGTTTGAATAATGATATAGAAGTGGACTTTTTGCCTCATATAGAAACGGACACCAAAAATGTATTCGCCTGCACCTATTGTTGCCTTGGATTTAGTTTGAAAGTATATTTGGTTGAGCACAAAGCTATCTGCCCTAATGGAACTACTGGAAACTTTGAAGGTATAGAAGTTAAAGTATTCTTTTTGATAATTAGACATTTTTAATTCTCACTAGGCTTTTCTAATGTTTATTTTCTTTATTCTTTGTTATATACTGTTTGTCTCTCCTTTATTGTTCTGGATCTTCCTTCTGAATTTTCATTTCACTAGCTTTTCTTTCACTCACATATATATTTATGTTCCAAATACTTTTAAACAATCTGGTTTCTTCTGGGTTTCCGGGCTGGAACCGCGTCACTTCTATATCTGCCGACGTTTCGTACCCATTTGTATGGGACATCTTCAGGACTGAACTACTGCAGTAAAACTGAGTTTCAGGGCTGATCTACTGCATTGAAACTGAGTTTCAGGGCTGAACTACTGCACTGAAACTGTTTCAGTGCAGTAGTTCAGACCTGAAGATGTCCTATATAAATGGGTACGAAACGTCGGCAGATATAAAAGTGACGCGGTTCCAGCCCGGAAACCCAGAAGCAGATAGCTCTTTTAAACTATGTACTCACACTATTTTAAAACCTTGTATGTTGTTATTGTTTTATTTGTACTCTCGTTTATATTTTCTTCTAACAAAATTTAGATTATAGTGATCGAGTTTAATGAAAATGTTTTTATGCAATTTTAGAACTCGCACAATGTCCATTTTGCAAAATATACCTGGAGAAGACAGAATACCTAGAGTGCCACGAGATTTACTGCTGTAAAGGCTATCGGAAGTAAGACTAGTTTTTTTATTATCAAATCAAATTGTCAATTTGATGTTTAATGGGACTAAAGAACCTTGTCTATGTCGGGCAAATAGTAACATAATCGGAAATGACATGCTGAATAAATGAAACACTCATCTAAATTTCACACTATACTATATATTAACAGCGACTATTTTCGTCTAAGACATTAGTATACTACTGTGGGTAAAAAATAGTAAGACTTTTAATTTAAATTTCGCGCGAAAACCTATTCGTCGAAATATTTTTTTTCTAGGTTGGTATGACTGTCAGTGACATCTGTGCCAAATGTCACATCAAAATAATCATTAGTGTTTAGTATACGCTTGTCTTTCTGAAGTACAAAAAATGCATTCTGCGATTTTTACAATGAGTGAAATTATTCAACAAAGAAGTTCCATTAAATTTTGTGTACGGAATCAAATTTCTGGTGCCGAAACGTTCAGAATGTTGCAAAAGGCCTTCGTTGATAATTGTTTGTCGCGAGCAAGTGTTTTTTATTGGTACAAATTATTTAAAGAGGGTTGAGAACGCGTTGATGACGAACCACGTCCAGGACGGCCATCAACATCAACTGATGATCAACACGTCAATAGAATCAAGGAATTGGTGCTTGAGAATCGACGATTAACAGTCAGAGACCTTACTGGCACCGTTGGAATATCGGAAGGATCAGTAAAAACCATTTTGAAAGATCATTTGAGCCTAAGAAAAGTGAAAGTACGATTTGTTCCAAAATCACTCAATTTTTTCGAAAAACAGCGTCGCGATGACGTCTGTCAAACAATGCTTTCCGACTATCAAGACAAAATGAAAAGCATCATAACTGGAGATGAGACTTGAATCTACGCTTATGACCTGGAAATAGACGATCAATCGGCCGAATATCGTGTCAAAGGTGAGCCGAAGCCCAAAAAACCACGTCAAAGCACGTCAAAAATCAAGATTATGTTGACAGTTTTCTTCGATTATCGAAGTGTGGTGCACTCCGAATTCCTTCCGACCGACCAAACTGTCAACAAAGAATACTATTTGAGTGTTATGCGTCGTTTGCGCAATGCTATTCGTAAAAAGAGGCCAGCATTATGGGCCGACAACTCTTGGTTCGTGAGTTTTTCGCCAAATTTTCAACCAATATCGTGCCGCAACCACCGTATTCGCCTGATTTAGCTCCGTGTGATTTCTGGCTATTCACCAAACTCAAACGACCGCTCCGGGGAAACCGTTTTAAGTCAATTGAAGACATTAAACGTGAATCGCTACACGCATTGAAGGCTATTCCTGAAATTGACTTTAACAACTGTTTCGAGAATTGGAAGAAACGTTGGCACAAGTGTATTGGGGCCAGGGGGGATTACTTTGTGGGGGACGAAATAGATTTGGAAGAATAAATTAAGAATTTAAAAATTATGAACAAAGTCTTACTATTTTTTGCCCACAGTAGTATAATACAGTGTGAAATTTAGACAAAGTATTTTATTTATTCCATAATGTAATGAAATTCCACAAAGTAACGACCTAAATAATCTATTATTGGAGGTAAAATAGACTGTGCGTCTAGTAGACTAAATATTAGGTAAACTTAAACTGTTCTAAATTATGCAGTGTTTATATTTCCTGAGTGTATATTACTTTATTATAACTCAGAGTATCTGGAATTAGCTTGAAAAGCGTCTGTACTGCTAATGTCAGTTTATTGGCGATCAAATTTATTAGAATCATTTAAATTGCTGTTTCTAGCCGTAAAAGAGTCCTAATGTTTTTGCTGGAACAAACATGATTATAGAACGAAAAATTTGAATTAGGAATTATATCGTGAAACGCGTATTGCAAATACAATGCTCTCTATGATGACAATTGCATGCACTTTTAACGAATTGAAATTGGTAACGCCATCTACATTTTATTCCCAGAAATTTTGTAACGATTGTCTTATTTGAATGAATGGTTGCCATTTGCTTGCTAAGCTTTTATACACATTGACCATTAATTTTTGTACGCTTGATATGAAGTGACGGATAATTAATAAAAATTATTGTATTCCGAAGTCAGAAATACCAGGCTGTTCAATAAGGTTTGTCATTCAATAAGATATGGTGCTTTGGGTTTGTAGTTTTATTTTTCTAAGAATTGTACTACTTTTTTATGAACACGTGTGAAGTTTTCGCATTTTATATTTTCTCATTCATACATCTACAGGTGTTCAAAGTTGACGTGTCACAGCATTTTTTTTACAATGGAAAAAATTGTATACGTGCAGTGATAAAATTCTTATTTACTGAAAGTGTAACACAAAAATAAATTCATGAATGATTGTTAAAAGTGTACAAGGACTCTTCACCTTCAATTAGAACAGTAGAAATATGGATTGCTGAATTTAAATGTGTACAAGTCTTGAAAACCAAGCACATGAAAACATCCAACAAGTGCTTCAACACAAGAAATCGTAACAAAAATACAGGATATGGTTTTGGAAGATCGTCGATTAACCAAGTGAAATTTAGTAGAAGCCCTAGGCACTTCATTAGACAGCGTGAGCAATATTTCGGCTGAAGTCTTGGGTTTCAAGAAGCTGTGTGAATAATTGAACAAACATACATTCGAATGCGATTTTCTCAGGAACATTTGAAACGTTTTAGAAAGAATAAAAACGATTTTGTGCGTCATTTCAACACTATGTATGAGACTTGGGTCTACCACCGTGATCCTCAATTAAAACAAGAGGTTAAGGAGTAACGTGAACCCGGTACTTCCGTTCCGAAACGAGTTAGGATCCAGAAGTCGGCCCAGAAGGAATTAGCAACAGTTCTTTGAGATGCAAAAGAATGAAGTACTTCCAAACTGATAAAACATTAAATTCAGGTTATTGTTGTAACTTTTTGATTAGCTGGATTTAAAAATTCGTGAGAAGAGACCTGGTTTACAAAAAAAAGAAAATAATTTTTCATCAAGACATCACACACTTTCACACAGCTCAAAAAAAACCATCGCAAAATCGGCGAATTAAAGTACAAATTATTGCAGCGTACATCTTATTCGCCAGATTTAACTCCCTCTGACTTCTGGCTGTTCTCACATCTCAAAAAATTCATGCGTGGAAAACGATTTTCATCGAACGAAGAGGCAATAGCAGCCGTGGAAGCGTATTTTGACAGTCTTCCGGATTCTCACTTCAGGGATGGAATCCATAAATTAGAAGATCACTGGGACTAGTGTATTGAAGTTCAGGGAGGTTATATTGAATAATAAGATGTATTTAAAACCATAAAATCGCGTTTTTCTTATCGAACGACAAAATTTATTGAACAACCTGGTAACTGGCTTAAGGTGTGTTATTTTATTTATCACTATTCTTAACTTATTTTCAGACACTGTGTACTCCCTGCACTGGATGACAATACATTGGAAGAAAAGAGTATTTCACATGTCACGAGCAAACGCAGGAAACTCAAATTCACTCAATGCAAATACGTGGGCGACTTCAAAAATCACACCAATAGGAATTACAAGATGAAAACGTTCAGGTGCGGAATTTGCTATAAAATATTCAAGAAGAAAAAGTCTCTCAAGCTACACGTGGAAAATGTTCATATTGCCATCAAACATAAACATTCTGTAACGGGTTGTCGAAAAGTTAATATTAAAAATAGGGAAGAGAAATCTTTAAAATCCCATCATAGAAGGACACAGTTTAAATGCTTGCAGTGCAGCTTTCGAGCCAATAGCAAAAATTATCTAAATTCACATGTGAAAGAGAAACATCTTAAAAAATACGATTACAATTGCATGGAGTGCGAGTACAAGACAAACATTAAGTCGCATTTGCAATCACATGTCAAAACTGTTCACCTTAAAGAATACGATTATAATTGCATGGAATGCGAGTACAAAACAAACGCCAAAAATAGTTTGGTAAGACACATAAAAATTAAACATGTTAAAGGGTACGATTATGATTGCACGGAGTGTGAATACAAGACAAACTTCAAGACACATTTACAATTACATATCAAAACTATACACCTTAAAGAATACGATTTTAATTGCATGGAGTGTGAGTACAAGACAAACATCAAATCACATTTGCGGTTACATGTGAAAACTGTACATCTTAAAAAATACGATCATAATTGCATGGAATGCGAGTACAAGACAAACATCAAAAATGATTTGGTAAGGCACATGAAAACTAAACACGTTAAAGAGTATGATCATAATTGCAGAGAGTGTGCGTACAAGACAAACTTCAAGTCACATTTAACTCTACATGTAAAAACAATACATCTCAAACAATACGATTACAATTGCATGGAATGTGACTACAAGACAAACACCAAAAATGATTTGCTGAGACACATGAAAACTAAACATTGTAAAGAATACGATTATAATTGCAAAGAGTGTGAGTACAAGACACGTCAAAAGAAAAATTTGAGAGCACACATAAAAACTAAACACCTTAAAGAATTCGGTTTCAGCTGCTCGGAGTGTGACTACAAGACAAGCATCAACTCAAATTTAAGAAAACACATACAAAATAAGCACCTTAGAGAATACAATTACAGTTGTACCGAGTGTGACTACAAGACACCCTACAAGGGAAATTTGGGATCACATATAAAAAATAAACATCTTAAAGAATACAATTACAGTTGCACGGAGTGTGAGTACAAGACAAGCAAGAAGAAATCTTTGGAAGCACACGTAAAATCTAAACATCTTAAAGAATTTAGTTTCACTTGTTCGGAGTGTGGGTACAAGACAAACATCAAACCACATTTCCAAGTACATGTAAAAAGTGTTCATCTTAAAGAATTCAATTATAATTGCATAGAGTGTGAATATAAGGCACGCTACAAGAGAGATTTGAAAGCACACATAAAAACTAAACATCTTAAAGAATTTGGTTTAAGTTGCTTGGAGTATGACTACAACACAAATATCAAGTCAAATTTAAGAAAACGCAAAAAATAAATATCTTGAAGAATAAAGACTGTGAATTAAAGACACACTATAAGGGAAATTTAGGATCACACATAAAGGCTTGGCCGTTGGTGTTATGTAAATGAATCAGTTCACTCATCCACGTTCTTGAATGTGTTGTAAAACGTGTAGGTGAAAATTCACTATGCGTAGCACATATGAATTAAGAAATATATATATACATTTTCTCTGCCTCAATGATTCCTCTTGCCGATTTCAATACCGTTCTTCTTAAACCATGAGGTTGACTTTAGTGGCGTCATATTTTACAGAACTACCACGGTATATTAAATTAGAATACTGACGTAAATACCGGACGTCCTATGTCATGTTTTCCACATCTCAAGAACGTGTTACTGAAGCAATTTCAAGTTAAAAATGTCTAACGAACATATGCCCAAACCTCTGCCGTAACTGAGCTATAAATATTTGTAATTTAAGATAACCTATTAATGCAGATATTACGTACCCCTGTCGGTGTAATGTTATTGACGACCTTCTAATTGGTCAATTTATAATCGAACGCCTCACGGCATTTCATTATTTACGTTGCCTGGAAAGTGAACTTACATTATTACTGGCTGACGTTCCTGTTAATGCAAGACGACGAATGTATGGTACATACAGCACGATGGCACACCGTCGCACTTTGGTGGACAAGCAACAGATTTTCTTAATTAAAACTGGTGGGTTGGAAAAGATTCAACGGTTACTTGGCCATTAAGGTCACTAGACATAAATTCCCCAGCAGAACAAATTATTGCTGGATTTATGGACTATTCGCGCTGATCCTGAGACTGTTACAGAGCTGCCTCTCCTCAAGTCTAAGGGGGAGATAGACTATGTATACAACAACTGGGCGGACATTTTGAACTAATTCGATAATCGACTTCTTTTTAAATGATTTACATCCAGATTTTTTTGCACGGTATATAATAAATACTTGCATTAGTAGGGTTATCTAAAATTACAAATGCTCGTACCCCAGTTACGATAGAGTTTTGGGCATGCATTCATTAGAAATCTTTAAGTTGAAATTGCTCCAGTAACACACCCTTAAGCTGTGGCAATCATGTCATAGGACAACTGGTATTTAATAATGTCACATCTTTCCATTTTCTTTTACACGACATTTACTTAGAAGCTGCATTGGCTTATAAACCATCAACACCGGACAGTCGATGAGTAGAAGAATATTTTGTGGACCGAGGAGTCCAAATTTGAAATTTTCGGTTCCAAGAGAAGAACGTTGCTCGGAGGTTTAAAGGAGAATGAACAGCAGGATTTTGTGTGGTGTCTACAGTTAAGGATGGGGCATATAGGTAATGGTTTGGGGTTGTTTTGGCGTCGCGTTCGCATTGATAAGGAATGTCGCAAGTGTGTGTCACAATTATTTAGAAGAAAAATTTAATTTTCTTTTGTATTAAACAAATTGTATTATTGAGTAAATACTATCAGTTTCTTTGTTTTAAGAGTATTTTATTAAACGCGAAACTCTCTTTTGCACTTTTACGTCATAGGACACCCGTCTTCGTTTATGCGACATTTAATGGACCATCTTTAATACAATGGATGATGAATGAAATCAAGAAGGGCCAAATAAAAGAGTAGTTCCCGTTTACATAACGAATTATGTTGATCGACGTATAATCGATTTTAAAGTGGTTTTCGCATAAACCGAAGATTCTGTGAAGCACTGCTGCTATTAGTAAACAGCATTCTCCAGAAAGAAACTTTTGACTGTTTGATGTTTGCGATGAGATACAGCCATTCTTATATCTATTAGACATCCTTGTAGAAAGGCAATATTTACATTACAATTGAATTTACATGAATACCATGCAGTAAAGAGGTTTGCAAGTTGAAATGTATGAGCGTGGCCGTATGTAAAAGACATACAGACTTGTTCATTCTAGAATTAGATATGCGCTGTCCACAAGTGGAAAGAGTGCAGTTAGGTTAAAGCGCGCGAGAAAGGAGGATAGAATATCTCTCACCACACCACAGTTCGTGTGTGCGTGCGCTGCTACGATAAACCTCCCCTACTGATAATCAAAATAAGTCATTCTTGTTAAAGCCGTTGCGGTGTACTAAGCATTTATTATTTTACTTTTAAAAATGACTTATACACACGAAGAACGAATACAAATTATAAAATGGTACTATGGTGGCCATAGCGCACAAGAAATTGTTGGGCGATTTGTTTTTTCGTTTGAAAATAGACCCGTACCGACTGTTCAGACTGTTTTAAATATTGTCCATAGGTTAGAGAGTACGGGATGTTTGAATAGCTGCCAAAACTGTATTCACTTATTTGACGAAGATCAAGCTAGAATTCGTCAGTTACCTGAAGAACGAGAACAGAGGGAAATCGAGGTGTGCAGTATTGTTGAAATCGAACCTTCTTATTCTAGTAAACAAATATCTGAAGTAGTTGACGTAAAACCTCTAACAGTTCGTCGTATTCTGAAGAGAAATGATTACAAATCATACAAAATTAGTATAACTCAAGAAATATTTCCTCTAGATAAAACGAATCGTATGATGTTTTGTGAAAGTATGATGGAAAAAGCGAATCAGAATGAAAATTTTATAAAAAATGTTTTATTCAGCGACGAGTCGTCATTTCCATTGCATGGACATCACAATCCATCTGTGAGTAGATATTGGTCTATAGAAAATAAACACATGAGTGTACCACTGCGTACGCAATTTCCAGAAAAACTTAATGTATGGGCCGGTATGTTAGGTGATCACATCATTGGTCCGTTTTTTATTGATGGAAATTTGAATGCAGCAAAATATTTGAATCTGCTTCAGAATACTATAATTCCGAGTGTTCGAGCTCTTAACGTCAACTTCGAGGAGATTTGCTTTCAACAAGATGGGTGTCCAGCTCATAATGCAAGAGCAGTGAGAGAGTTTTTATTAAACACTTTTCCTGATCGCATTATTAGTGGTTTTGGATCTCCGAAATGGCCACCTCGATCTGCTGATTTATCGCCCAACGATTTCTTTTTATATGTTAAAACCATCGTTAATGATCCCCATACAAGACCTAGCAATTTAAATGAATTACGCCTCAAAATTGTCGATGCCCTACGGAGTGTAACCCCTGATATGCTAGCTCGAGTAAGACTCGAGTTTTATAATCGATTAGGGTATTGTCTGGCACAAGAAGGTGGTATTTTTGAGCCACTTCTACACTAGGATTTTTAAAAGTTTCTTTTAATTTTTTCATTGTTTGAAAATCTTTTTAATTTTTAGAATTTTCTATTTCATTTATTTCAAGAATATTTTATTAGTTTCACGTCAAACGGCAAAACATTTCAAGAAAATAGCCATGTTTGAAAATCTTTTTAATTTTTAGAATTTTCTATTTCATTTATTTCAAGAATATTTTATTAGTTTCATGCCAAACGGCAAAACATTTCAAGAAAATAGCCATGTTGCATTTTATTAAAAGATTCAAATAAAATGCATCAAATAATTTATACAATTCAAAAATGTAGGTACGTATTGTCAATGCATAATGATTTACAGCCCCGACCTACACACATCATGTCGCTGGTGAAGACTGATTTCAGACATTCTCACGCGTAACACGCGAGAAAGTAGGGGAAGTTGTTTGCAATACAAAAGTGGGAGAAAACGAAACTGCCAATTCTAAATCTAGAATGAACAACTCTGTATATATGAATTAAGTGCTAATATATTCATGTACATGTTATTGTCATCTCTTCTGTTTATTTCCATTTCTGTTTGCACTTTTATCAGTAATAAATAAAATTTAAAGTTGACCAATATGTGTCTTTATTCTTTTAACTAAAGAAACAATCTAAAGCAATTATATTATATGGTAATTATTATAATGCAGTAGTATAGTTTTACATTACAGGAGAAGAAAAAAAATGTAAAATTAAAAATAAAAATAAATCTTTTAATAAAATTAATTTGAACTTCGAACCAAATAAGGAACTTGTGCGATACATTTTTCACAGCGTTGATGTAAACTAGACAATAATAATGAACAAACCTCCGGGTTCGCCGACAAGGCTAGATACGATTATAAATTTATAGTTCCCGTACATTCTAACGTAGTAAAACGATTTAGAAATTTATTTTCACCGGTCGTAGTTGGTCATCCACCTTTGCACCTTTGATGCAAGCTATCGGACACTGTCTGCACGCGTTCGCCCTCCTTCAATCTCTCGCTGGTTAGTCGGACGATCGTTCAACATTATTTATTATGAATTAAGATTTAGTAGTTATCGGTCTCTTAAAGAGCGAGTGGAAATGTTTTAAAATTAATGTTAAAATACCGAAAACCGAGTTGCCGTTAGAATCTGCATGATTAACAATTGCTTCACATAATATTGACCGAAGTAACGGAGATATTGAAATTAAGTGGCCGAACTGTCGACTACAATATTAAGAGGCTGGCACATCATTAACTAGACAACGAACAGGACGACGGAAAGTGACGACACCGGTAAAACATCGTTGAATAATTATGTCGAGGAAGGGGAATGGACGAATTGCTGCTGAAACAACGAGTTGTGTGGCCACAATTATTACGAACCGAGGTGGACATATCGACGAAAAGATTTAATTTTTTTCGTGCCAAATTATATTATTCAACTTTTCGGATTGAAGAGTATTTGTAAAAATATATGTATGTATGTATATTAATAGATGCGGACAATTTATCTTTTAAAGATTGAATTATTATATAGGAGATAAGAATAAGACAAAAAGACATTTATTCAGATTGGTTCAACAAGCCCACTAAGAAATGTCTAAACTTCTTACCAAATATTCCCATTAAATACAAAAAATAAAACCCATATTTTAGCAGATATGTGTTATGAACTCTTTGAAAAGAAAAACTATAATTAAAAAAACATAAATAAAATTAAAACATTTCAAAAAATAACTTTCTTCGGGACGTAGAAAAAATATCAAAAAAAGGTTGTTCAGACTTAGGACAAACAAAATACAGACTATAAATACGGATGTGGAGGGTAAGTTAGTTTTTCCTTGCTAACTCCCATTGTGAAAAGTTTCCAATTTTCAAGAGTATATTGCGTTTCTTTTTAATTTGAAATATTTACGTTATCGCATTGTTCAAAATTTAATATTGTATGCATAATAATAATGGCCAGGTGTCTCTTACTGTTGATAAGATACCTGGTCGTAATAAGATAATACCTCATGCTGAGGATTATCACCAACACAAAGAATATATTAGAATAAGTAATTAGATATTTTATTCGTCTTCTTAAATCAGCTAAGTCGAGGGGTTTAGTTTTGTATACTATACTTTTGACATATCCCCATAAGAAGTCTAATGGCGGTAGATGAGGGGATCGTGCTGGCCATTCCATCGATTCTCGCCTACCTATCCACCGATTCGGGAATATTTGGTTGAGGTACTGCCGGACATTGATTTGGTAGTGGGGTGGTGCTCCATCTTGCTGGAACTTGTGGGTTTGCTAGATCAGGATATAAGTTTGTCAAAGCTGGCACGAGATTATTTTGAAGCAATGCTAAATAATTGTCGCCATTCAAATTTCCATCAATGAAAAAAAGGACCTACGATATGATCTCCAACAATTCCTTCCCAAACATTAACCTTCTCAGGGTATTGCGTATGTTCTTCCCTCATCCAGTGAGGATTTTCCCTGGACCAATAGCGGCAATTTTGACGATTAGCATGACCGTGAAGCGTAAAGGTACACTCATCAGAAAATAAAATATGTTCTAATTGGATCACATTGTTATCTAACATTGTCATCATTTGTTCACAAAAATACGTTCTCCTATCAAAGTCGTCTTCCATGAGCTCCTGAGTTGGTATAATTTTATAGGGATGCATTTTATTTTCTTTTAATGTGCGAGTAATCGATGAATGGCAAACATCGAACATATATATATACATATGAAACAAGAGCAATAGATAACCTGCAAAACTAGGCAGAACCATAACAATAACTGAGTAGGTAAGAAAAATACCTAGTTTCTAAAAACACTTGTTGCTTGTTACCATCTTTTGACAAAAACGAAGACTATAAAGACAGTTAAAGGATTTGTTTTCAAACTTAACACAAACGAGCTAATGTAATTTCTTACTGCTTAAGGAAGATATATGCTTATTATTTTTTATTTATGTGAGTTTTTAGTATTTTAAGAGGCGAATGCTTGGTTATATAATAAATAATTAAATCTGCTTTCTCTATTGTTAATAGTTTTTTTTCACGTGCATATTTACTTTTCTAAATAATTTATAATTTTAATCAAGCATTTTAGCTGTTAATGCATGAATCCTCTTACAATCAGATCATCACAATCCCTAATGTGTTTGGTTTTTCCCTCGATTCGTCTAAATCACTTTTAAAATACGCTCAAGAACAAAGGCAATGTGAATAATGATAATAAGGATGCCAGTAACTTCTATGATATTCTTGTGGAGAACAGAAAGTGTAAATTCCAACATGTACAATAATCCTATAGAAATTATTGGCTGACAAGTGAAGACTGAGACCATAAATTAGAATATTTAAAATATGCTCTTAATATACAGTTCCAGAGCAGTGGTTAGTGCTTTCATTATTAATATTCAATACAAATCTGATTCCAATAAAAATGGTTGAAATCATCCAATGATGTTTAAGAAGATTCTCAAAAAGGAAATATTGAAATTAAGTCGAATGGATAAAAAGGTAAATCCAAGCTAACAATTTGAAATACTTATGCTATAAATACCAACTACTTCTTGAGTAGAACTTACAATGTGATAATTTAGTGGCTTATATTTTATTACACAATTGGTTACAATGCCAGAGTAACATTTGATAAGTTCACATATCCTTGACGGAAGAGGAAATTTTAAGCTATGTCCATTCACATTCAAAAGTACTTGAAGTAGGAAGATTAGGAAGAATGGTTAATGAGAACATAAAACCTTTAATATATTATGTCCGGATAAATATCTTGTGGTTATTCCTAATGCTCCAAATATGGATGCATCATTTAGTCAAAACCAGATAATCATTAGTTCGATTTTACCAAATTTTAATCAAAAAAGATGGAGGATTCCCTTTGTAAAGTTGATTGTAAATTACAGTTTAATATTATAATAACCTGTTATACTTCTTTATTACCCACCTATTCTGGATATCCTCAATTTTAATTGCATTGTGTCTTATGCTTTTTGTTACTCATTTTTTTGGGACTACTATGGGCCATATAGTAAAAAGGCATCCTCATATTGTAATTTTACCAATGTTTATATATCTTGTATTTTGCAGATCAGATTAATAAGCGTAATTCTATAGCAAACATTACACAATTAATATTATCTCTAACTGGAATAACTGGCTAGAATAGTTTAAAAAATTAGCAAAAAATTATCGATATGGAAATTGCAGTGATTTCAGAAACTTTGCCTGATGTAAAAGAAGAATTCGAAGGCAATGTTTGTTTAGATGATAAGGTGCTGGTCAAGGAAACTACCATTAATATAAATTTTACGGAATTAAACCAATGTACAAGAAGTGATCCAACAAAATTGGATCTAATATCCACTGATATCAAGTCAGAATTATTGTCATCACCATCCGATTTCATAAATGACAATCCTATATTTGACACTGATTTAAAACAGGAATTACCATCATCTGATCTAAATCTTTACAACACTGTACTAGATAACGATATTAAAATAGAAAATGGTATTGTTCATGATATAAAAGTTGAATTCAACAATAAAAAGTTATGTAAGTATATAAATA
Source organism: Dermolepida albohirtum (assembly GCA_031893035.1). Classification (NCBI taxonomy): domain Eukaryota; kingdom Metazoa; phylum Arthropoda; class Insecta; order Coleoptera; family Scarabaeidae; genus Dermolepida; species Dermolepida albohirtum. The sequence goes on from JAVIWB010005131.1 coordinate 43,468, forward strand.
TGTGTCACATCATTACATGTCAATGATAGTTTCTGCACTGGGAAAATAGTTACGATGTCCATGAAAATCCATACTCCCTTTAAAGTAAATTATGGGAATAAATATGCGTTTCAAATTGAACTTTCTTTTGAGCTTAGCACATGTTTTGACGTTAATATTTTAGTCAGTATATCCTGGGAAAGAAATGTTAATCAAAGTATCATTAACTATTATAGCATTTTAGAAAAGTTGGTGGTATTGTAGGATTTAATTCAGGCCTTTGTATAGACCATACAATTACATCACAATAACATTGTTTACAAACCACTTTTTTTTAAATATTTTTGCAGTGTGCTGGACGGTTTTATCATACTGTCACTGACATATTTTTTCGTATAAATGGAAGCATATGTTACTTTAACATTCGTTTATATATAAATTTGTCTATAATTCCAACACTTCTTGCTATTGTTCCAACACCGCGCCCTGAAATGCTCACTGGAACAATGTTTTGTCATACAATTCATTCTCACAGGTGTTTTCTTGGGTCTGCCAGTTTTCAGAGAGCTAACAACTGGATTATGCCTCTTATAATTTCACATGGTTTTAGAAATTATGGACCTGTGCAAATTTAAATGTTCCACAATTCTTGCTTGATTAACACTAAATTTATATGTTTATGTTATTAATGTTTGGATGTCCGTAGACAAACATTTACTTTCACTATAATTCACTGTACTTATTCACCAAATGACCGATTGATACTAAATATAAAATATGTTTCCCTACATTGATGCATTTATAAAATAGAATGCAATGATGTTTCTATTGTCCCACGTGAGACTTATATTCTTTCGTAAGTCCTATATATATGTATATATCTCTCCTGTGTATCTCTATAATCACACTTTTAATAACTTCATGCATCGATCGCTTATTTTCTCACTTAATACAATAATCAATTAACGGTATTTGCTCACAATTCATAGTAGTGATTTTGAATATCTTTCATGAGAATTTTTTTCCCACAGTTTGTAACAATTGCAATGAATATTATGAGGAATATTGTATTAAATGTGGAATGCTGGTATGTATTTTAAACGGAAATGGTCTTAACAGAGGGAAAAAAGAGATACCAACAGATATTCTAGAAATTAGAGAAGGTTTATTTGAAGACACAGGTGTATTAGCTTTGAAGATCATACCTAAAGGTGTTAAATTTGGACCTTTCACTGGATTTAGTACCGTGGAATCATCCTGGAGGCTTGAAGGGGGAAAATTTGTAGTCGGCAATGATAAATCAGAATCGTTAAATTGGATGCAGTACGTCAATTGTGCCAGGAGTGTTTCTGATCAAAACCTACATGCATTTCAACATGAAGATAATCTATATTATGGCAGTGTTTGTGAAATCCAGGAAGGTGAAGAATTATTGGTGTATTTTGGTGAAAAATACGAAGAAAGTTTGAATAATGATATAGAAGTGGATTTTATGCCTCACATCGAAACGGACGCTAAAGATGTCTTCGCTTGCACATATTGTTGTCTTGGATTTAGTTCGAAAGTATATTTGGTTAAACACAAAACTATTTGTCCCAATGTAACAGATGGAAACTTTGAAGGTACGAAAGCAAAAAAATTTCTCTTTTATAATTAAATATTTTTAATTCGTAGTAGACTTTGTTATGTTCATTTTTTTCTATTCCTTGTTCTGCTGATTTTTCATTTATTGTTTCTCTATCCTTTATATTTCTAGATCTTCCTTTTTTCTGAATTTTTCATTTCTCTAGTTTTTCTTTCACTCACATGTATATATTTTATCAAATAACTATGTACCCAAACTATTTAAAACCTTGTATGTTTTGTTAATGTCTTATTTGTAATTCCTTTTATATTTTCTTTTAACATAATTGTTGGTTACAGTGAGCGACTTTAATAAAAACGTTTTTATGCACTTTTAGAACTCATGCAATGCCCATTTTGCAAAATTTACTTGCAGAAGACAGAATATTTAGAGTGCCACCTGATTTACTGCTGGAAAGGAAATACAAAGTAAGATTAGATTTTCTCTTATCAAATCAAATTATCAATTTAATCTTTAATGGGAGAAAAACGACTTTTTTTATAAAAGGCTAATAGTAGCACAACCGGAAATAAGGTATAGAGGACAGTCTGCTTTATTTCCAGTTATACTACCATGAAATTTGGCACTTATAAAAGTTGAAAGAAAACAACTTTTTTTTATATCGGGCATATGGACTAAATGTTAAAAAAAAACTTGTGTTCCAAATTATACAGTGTATATATTTACTGATTGTTTTATTACAACTAAGAGTATGTGCAGTTAGTTTGGAAAGGATCTGTACTGCCAATGCCAATTTTTATTATTTGCTGGTTCTAGCAGTAAAAGAGTCCAAACTAACGTTCTACTGGAACAAACATGATTAAAGAACGCAAAAGCTGAATTATTATTCTCGGACCTATACTATTTTTATTGTATTTTAATGATATCCATTATCTCGATCATGGACCTAATAAGCAATGCATGACAATTAATTATGCCGACGATACTACGCTTTTGGTCACAGGCGACTCTTTAAATCAGGTAATTGACAGCGTGGATTCTGTATTGGGAACAGTTCAGGACTGGCTAGCACATAATAACCTGTATGTAAATGAATCGAAGACTAATATAATACTGTTCAGATGCAATACCTTTTCTGAATTTCCTGACAATGTGGAACTAGGTGATTCCTTATATCCCGTGCACAATAGTGTTCGTTGGTTGGGAGTTACGGTCGATCAGTTTATAAAATGGAAGGATCATATCCATGATTTATCTAAAGTCCTTTCAAGTGTATGTTTTGGAGTTCGTCGCTTGAGGAAACTCGTTGGTGAACAGACGTTACGAATGATATACTTTGGATGCTTTTATTCCAGAGTAAGGTATGGCATCGCTGTTTGGGGTAGTAGTACTGTTATGAATCGTATTTTCGTAACACAAAAAATGATTCTGAGAATAATATATAACTTGAATTTTAATCAATCATGTAGGGGCATATTTAGAAAACATTTTTTGTTAACTATTTTTGGAATTTATATATTCGAGGTCCTACTTTTTGCCTACAAACATAAAGACTTGTTTGAAGAATACAGCGCTGTTCATGATTATTCCACAAGGCATAAAGCTAATTACTATTATCCCAAACACCGCCTGACACTGATAGAAAGTGGACTTCGCTACTCTTCCATTAAATTTTTTAATAGTTTACCGGAATCATTAAAAGAAATTAAGATATTTTTAATATTTAAAAAAAGAGTTCGTGATTTCTTAATTGATTTAGAACCATACAGTGTATTTGAATACATAAATCGTGGTTCTCTACAGCAAGAATGTGATGTATAAGAATATGTTTTAACACATGTAATATTTTGTATTTTGTCATGACGTTTGCAATTTCTTTTTCTCTTTGTATAATTAATTGCAATAAAATTATTATTATTATTATGAATTATATCGTGAAGAGCGTATTGCTAATATCGGGTTTTTCAATAAGGACATAACAATTTTGTATTTAAATAATAACACAGAATAATTGAGATATTGGGCTGAAATTTATTCCAGGTGCAGTACACATGCTACATTTAACTATGGAATTCGATCTCGTTCATGTGACTACCGCGAGCAGATTTGTAGCATTCGATTCTTTGGAGCCAATTTTCCACCACTCTTTCACACATATCGACCGAAACGTCGGCAATTTCGTATTCGGTATTGTCTCTGAGCTAATCTAATATTGTCGGTTTTCTTGGGATAAACCAACGACTTAACGTAACCCCAGAAAAAGAATTCCAACGGCGTTAAATCGCATGACCAAAGTGTCCACTCGATCGGACCTTTTCTCGAAATTATGATACACGGTTACCGCATTTTCCACTTCAATATGTCAATTGTTTGACTAGCTGTACGGCACGTGGCACCATTTTTTTGTAACCACATCACATATGTCGGGTCCATCCAATTCTGGCCAGAAATAGTCTTCCAAGATGACATGATAACGAACTCCTTTGACCGTAGTACGGTGATCATTTTCATCGACGAAAAAATATGGCCCAATCACACCTCCGTTATGAACACGGTTCCTTTTTGTGGTTGTAATAGAGCTTCTTGAAGCACATATCGCTTTGCTGCTGGCCAATAAAGCATATTTTTCTTATCGACAAAGCCATTAAGTCAAAAACGAGCTTCATCGCTGAAGATGATTTCTCGATGAAATTCAGGATTTTCTTCAAACTTTAAGAGAGCCCAATCAAAGAAGTTTCGACGTTTCAAATGATCAAGAGGCTTCAGTTCCTGAGCTAATTTGATCACAATGTGGTTTGGGCAATTTCCACCAAAATCCTGTGAACGGCGTGGAATCGACTATGTCTCATTTTCAACTTCGACCGGTGCGTTGTCTCACTGGCACAGGAACATCCAATAGTCAATATTTTGACTCGAATTTCTCCACTATAGCAAGCACGGCTTGTCTGGTGGGACGATTATTACGACCGAAATTGAAGTAAGCGTTTTTAAAGTTGCGAACACCGACTCAGAATTGCCTTTTTAAGAATTTTCAAACGTTGCTCGTTCTTGAAAAATGTTAATCTTGACTGACGTTTAGACGTTGACAGATCATGAAAAACGTTTGTGCGTTCATATTAAAAGATGAAGTTGTTATGTCCTTATTGAAAACCATTTACAATGCTCTATATCATATGTGGGCAACAACTGGCCCGTTGTAAGATTTGATTCGGCCCGCGAGACATTGTTGTATTATTTCATGTCTGATATCTATCGCTAAAAATTATGAACACTATTTTTAAACGCGGCCCGCGAACGTAATTGCACATTAAAGTTTAGCCCACAACATGTCAAAGGTTGCTCATACCTGCTCTATATGATGACAATTGCATAAACTTTTAAAAAATTAAAATAGTAACGCCATCTACACTGTATACCCAGAAATTTTGATATAATTGTTTTATTGGAATAGTCAGTTGGTATTTGTTTGATGGGTATTTATACACATCAACCGTATATTTTTCGAACGCCTCATATTAATTGACGAATAATTAACAAAATTATTGTATGCCGATGTTAGAAATAACTGGCATTTGATGTGTTTTTATTTAATATTATTCATAACTTATTTTCAGATACTCTGTACTTCCTCCACTGGATGACCGTACCTTGGAAGAAAAGAACCTTTCATCTGTGGCGAACAAATGCAGCAAATTCAAGCTGACTCAATACAAATACCTGGGCGACTCCAGAAATCACATCAACAGGCATTATGGGATGAAAATATTCAGGTGCGGGATTTGCTATAAAAGATTCAAGAAGAAAGAGTCTCTCAAACTACACGTAGAAAATGTCCACATTACCATTAAACATAAACACTCTGGAAGGGGTTGTCAAAAAGCTAATATTAAAAGTACGGAAGAGGAATCTTTAAGCTCCCGTCATAGAAGAAAACAGTTTAAATGCTTGCAGTGCAAGTTTCAAGCAAACTGCAAATACTATCTAAAATTTCATGTGAAAGAAAAACATCTTAAAGAATACGATTACAATTGCATTGAATGTGAGTATAAGACAAATATCAAGTCACATTTACAAGTACATGTAAAAACTATACATCTTAAAGAATACGATTATAATTGCATGGAATGTGAGTACAAAACAAACACCAAAAATAATTTGGTAAGACATACGAAAACTAAACATGTTAAGGAATACGATTATAATTGCAATGAGTGTGAGTTCAAGACAAACAACAAGTCATATTTACAAGTACACGTGAAAAATATACATCTTAAAGAATACGATTATAATTGCACGGAGTGTGAGTACAAGACAAACATCAAGACACATTTCCAATTACATGTGAAAGGTGTACATCTTAAAGAATACGATTACTATTGCATGGAGTGCGAGTACAAGACAATCACTAAAAATGAATTGGTAAGACACATGAAAACTAGACATGTTACAGAGTATGATCATAATTGCAGTGAGTGTGAGTACAAGACAAACTTCAAGTCACATTTACAATTACATGTAAAAACTGTACATCTTAAAGAATACGATTATAATTGTATGGAGTGTGAGTACAAGACAAACATCAAGTCACAATTGCAATATCATGTAAAAACTGTACATCTTAAAGAATACGATTATAATTGCATGGAATGCGAGTACAAGACAAACACAAAAAATGATTTGCTGAGACACATGAAAACTAAGCATCTTAAAGAATACGATTATAATTGCAGACAGTGTGAGTATAAGGCATGCCAAAAAAGAAACTTGAGAGTACACATAAAAAGCAAGCATCTTAAAGAATACGATTACAATTGCACAGAATGTGAGTTCAAGACAAACATAAAGTCAAATTTAAGAAAACACATAAAAAATAAACATCTTAAAGAATTCGATTACGATTGCAAGGAGTGCGAGTTCAAATCGCACTACAAGGGAAGTTTGAAAGCACACGTAAAAACTAAGCATCTTAGAGAATACATTTACAATTGCACAGAGTGTGAGTACAAGTCAAGCAAGAAGACACGTTTTGAAGAACACATAAAATCTAAACATCTTAAGAAATTTAGTTTCAATTGCATGGAATGCGAGTATAAGACAAACACCAAAAAGAATTTGCAAAGGCACATGAAAAAAAAGCATGTTAAAGAATAGGATTGTAATTGCAGAGAGTGTGAATATAAGGCACGCCAAAAGAGAAACTTGAGAGAACATATAAAAACTAAACATCTTAAAGAATTCGGTTTAAGTTGCTCGAAGTAGGACTACACGACAAACATCAAGTCAAATTTAAGAAAAAGTGTTTGAGGTATGCGTGTCAAGACGCCCAATTCGACCGTTGGTGAATGGTGATGAATCAGTTCGCTCGTCTACGATGCTGTGTGGTATAAAAGTGTAGGTGAAAATTCGCTTTGCATAGTATACATGAAGTATGTATATACATTTTCCCTATGTTATTGATTCCTCCTGCAGATTTCACTACCGTTCTTCTCAAACCATAAAGTTCACTTTACAGGAACTACCAAGTATATTAAATCAGAATACTGATGTACGTACCGGGTGTCCAATGTCATGTTTGCCACAGCTTAAGAATGTGTTACTGAAGCAATTTTAAGATAAAAATGTCTAATAAACATATGGCCAAGCCTCTACAAATATTTATAATTTTAGATAACCCTACTAATGCAGATATTATGTACCGCTGTTGGTGTGATATTATTGACGACCTTCTCATTGGTCCGTTTATAATCGAACAACGTCTCACGACACTTCATTTACATTTCCTGGAAAATAACCTTACAACATTACAGGCGTTCCTTTTAATATAAGACGCCGAATGTGGGTACAGTACGATGACCCACATCCGCACGTTGGTGGACAAGTGACAAATTGGCCTCCAAGGTCACCATTCTTAAAGTTCCTAGCCCAACACCTTGTCGCTAGAATAATGGATGTTGCAGAAACTATTCGTGGTGATCCTGATACTGTTATAGAGCTGCCTCTTTAATTTTGCTATGTATATAGCCACTGGCTATTCATTTTAAATAAATAATTCAATAAACAAACTTCTTTTTAAATGATTTTCATTAATTTTGTTTTTGCGCGGTATATAATAAATACCTGCATTAGTAGGGTTATCTAAAATTACAAATGCTCGTACCCCAGTTACGATAGAGTTTTGGGCATGCATTCATTAGAAATCTTTAAGTTGAAATTGCTCCAGTAACACACCCTTAAGCTGTGGCAATCATGTCATGGGACAACTGGTATTTAATAATGTCACGTCTTTCCGTTTTCTGTTACACATTTACTTAGAAGCTGCATTGGCTTATAAACCATCAACACCGGACAGTCGATGAGTAGAATATTTTGTGGACCGAGGAGTCCAAATTTGAAATTTTCGGTTCCAAGAGAAGAACGTTGATCGGAGGTTTAAAGGAGAATGAACAGCAGGATTTTGTGTGGTGTCTACAGTTAAGGATGGGGCATATAGGTAATGGTTTGGGGTTGTTTCGGTGCCGCGTTCACATTGATAAGGAATGTCGCGAGTGTGTGTCACAATTATTTAGAAGAAAAATTTAATTTTCTTTTGTATCAAACAAATTGTATTATTGAGTAAATACTATCAGTTTCTTTGTTTTAAGAGTATTTTATTAAGCGCGAAACTCTCTTTTGCACTAAGCAGTTCCTTCATTTATGCGTCTTTCTTTGGATGAGTAAATAATTTTGGTCGGTAGTGTTTTGTAAAAAAATACAGTCATGTGCACGAAAATAGCAGTGGTCTAAATTAGCTGAAATATCAATTTAACGTTAAATAAAAGAAACTCAAGTTTATCGAATTCTTTATTTCAACATGTTACATAACTAACAATAAATAAATAGGTTTGTTAATACATGAGCGAAAATAAAATTGTTTATATTCTAGGACAAACAAAATAATTGTGCATTATCTTCTTCATATGCTTGTAATCTTTATTATGTATTTTATAATGAGAAAACAGAATCATTTAATCCAGATCTAGCCAAAACGCACACAGTGTGCGTTTTGGCTAGATATACAGAATACGAAAATTAATGTGGAAAGGTGTTTTATATATATATATATATATATACACTACCGTTCATAAGTATTTGGGCACCCATATTTTATAAAATTATTTGAACAGCATAGCTTCTAGGAAATTCATTCTTGTAATATTGGATAGGTATAAGGAAAGTATTAAATCTACAGAAACGCTGCATAAGTAACATTATGTATTACTTTATTACCTGCAATAAACCAAAATTTGTTATTGGGACTACCTGGGGATTAGCGCAATAAAAGTTTCTCCAAGTTCTTGTAATTGTCTTTCTGTGAAGGATAAGTTTAGTAATGATGTTTTAATGACCTCGGGCGAGTTTCATGTTAGATTTTTGAAATTGCCCTCAGTTACGTTTCTGTATTCGTTGTGAGATATTCCTGTGCTAGTAGTGTTGTTAAGATCGTTAAATATGCCAAAAAGAAAAGAGATGGACATTGAAACGCGTTCTCTTATAATTGCGCACCATCAAGATGGCAAAAGCAACCGGCAAATTGCGAAACAATTAAAATTAAATAATACTTCCGTAGACTATGTCGTCAAAAAATACCGAGAAAGTGGCAGTGTTCTCAATAAATCACGGAGTGGGAGACCCAGAGCGACAACTTCTGCTGAGGATCGTGCAATAGTGATCACAAGCAAAAGAAATCGACGGAAACAGCCCCAGAAATCGCTGCAGAAATCAATGCAGACCGTCCAAAGTCAATAAGCGTAACAACGGTCAAACGTCGCTTGTACAAAGCAGGTTTGTACGGACGAATTGCAATGAAAAAACCGTTATTGCGCAAACAGAATAAGCGGAAACGCTTAAACTGGGCTCGTGAACACCAACATTGGACAGTTGAACAGTGGAGTAAAGTCTTGTGGACCGATGAGTCAAAGTTCGAAATTTTCGGGTCCAGAAGACGTGTTTTCGTTCGGAGATCTACAGGTGAGCGTGCGGCAGAGCAATGTATGGTGCCTACGGTTAAACATGGCGGTGGTTTTGTGATGATCTGGGGTTGTTTTGGTGGTACGGTCGTGGGTGATATTGTGAAAATTGAGGGAATACTAAGGAAAGAGCAGTATCGAAACATTTTGGAGACCAACGCTATTGCTTCAGGATTAAGACTTTTGGGTAGGAATTTTGTATTCCAGCAGGATAATGACCCAAAGCACACATCCAAAATATGCAAAGACTATTTGCAACTCCTGGAAGCGGAAGGATCCATCGAAGTTATGAAATGGCCTCCCCAAAGCCCCGATCTAAATCCAAGAGAGTTATTGTGGGAGGAACTTGATCGGGAGGTCCGGAAAGCAGTACCAACATCGGAGGCTGATTTGTGGAGGAAACTGCAGGAAGCTTGGGTCCGCATAACACCGGATACATTAGCAAAATTAATTGCAAGAATGCCGCGATTATGTGCTGCCATTATAAAAAACAAAGGAGGTCACATAGATGAATCGAAAATTTAAATATAATATGTAATTCTACTGCCAGATACTGTAATTAGTTATGTATGTACATGTAATAAATATATTTTCATTTTTTCACTAGTGCTTTTAATCATTTCTTCTAAATTTATGGGTGCCCAAATACTTATGAACGGTAGTGTATATATATATCAACCTTCAGTGATTAAACTACATAGATATAAACGCGTGTATCTGTCAAATAATCATAGAACGATTAGATTTTCGATTTCCCTCAGAGGCGAGTAAAATGGCTTTCATAGAAATAGTATTTCCCGACAGGTAAGAGGAAAAAAAAAAGTTTATAGCTGATGATTTTATAGGTATTCAACAAAGCATTAAAAAAATAGTTGGTTTAATGTAATAGAAGTGAGTTTAAAAATTTTATTTCAATTTAATGTTTACATGTTGTCGATAAATGTTAGTGTTCTATATTTTTACTATCAAATTTGTGCGATTGTAATTTAAATTAGTTTTTCCAGAAATGCTGATTCTGGAAATTCGAGCACCAGCTCTACACCTGAGAATTAAATATATGAGGGTAGCCGTTTATATTTCGGGAACTGGCAACACTGCTAGTGTTGCCTCCGATCTGATAATTGTATCGTGAAGTTTGTCATTTTTGACAATATATTTACCTTGACAGCTTTATTATCCGGTCGCTATTTCTATTGTTGGAAGGGGGGGGGGTAATATAGGGATATTATTGGTTAATGGAGCGTTAAGCCTTTTTAATGGCTTCGACGTCGGCATAACGCTGTCTTTTCATCGGCAAATGTAGTTTGAAGAATAGATAGAAATGGGGGGAGGATACGGTGAATGGTTGATGGTTAAAATGCCATTTGTTAGAAAATTTGTTTGTGATAAGCGTCGAGCGATGAGATGCTGCATTATCGTGTAATAAACGACAGCTACCATTTTCACGATAATGAGAGCGCACACGACGAATACGCGCCAAAAAATGCTTCATAACACCAAGATAATATACAGCGTAGACTGTTTGACTAATTGGTACAAACTCTTTGGGCACTATGCCTTTCGAATGATGAAAACAAACCAACATTGTCTTCGCTTTGTGGTCTTTGTTCGCTTGGATGCTTCCATTCAAAACTTTGACGCTTGGTTTCTGGATCATATTGAAAACACCACGTCTCATTGTCCTTTTTTGAGTCTTTAATCAAGTGTTTACAATGTTGAATTCAGTTAGCTTGTGTGGTACAAACCTTGAACAAATCTTTCTCGATCCCAAATGCTGTGTCAAAATGCGATGAATTGAATATTTGGAAATATTTAATTCCATTCCCATGTATGGCAATAAGGATTTCGGTTCATTTCTGAAAAATTCGCGCACAAGTTTGATGTTACCTTCCGTACCGCAGATTTTTTTGCACAAGGATGTTCGTCGCCATTTATGTCCGTACGACCGTCTTTAAATCGTTTATACCACTCATACTCACTCGTACGTGATAAACACGGATCACCATATACTTGTTCCATCAAATTAAACGTTTCAGTAAACGATTTACCGAGTTTAAAACAGAACTTGATATTTGCTCTTTGTTCAAAATTCACTTTTCGACCAATGCCAAATACACACTGTTACTTTATGGGCAATTTCTCTGCTTCTAATGATGCAAATGTCATGATATTTTGACATAACATTGGTGAAAGATCTACCTTACCGACGCATTTTTTTTTAATAGATGGCGCCACTAAGAATTACTATTTTAAGAAAGTTCGGCTTTCTCTGCGACAGACTAGGTGTATACATACTTTTACCTTAATGCGTCCCATACAAAATGAGTTTTCACTTAAACTGTTTATAGTACATTTAGGAAGGAATACAAGAGCACTGATTCAGATATATAACACCGTCAACCTCGACACGTACGGGGCGTGCTACTGTAAGCCGGCAAAACTGAGCGACTCTATAGTCGCTCAGTTTCAGTCATGACTATTCATGACTTGATTAATCCTTGATGTTATACATATATCTAACTATGACTTACAGTGTGTCTTACGTTCACGTTCAACGCAATTAAAACCATATTCTTGAAGTTGCTAATTCTCGTCTATTTTTCTGTATTCAGCCTCTTTTGTTTGTTCTTTACTCGCACTCCTTACAATTGTAATCGTATTCTTTAAGATGTTTCGTTTTTATGTGTTACTGTAACGATACTTTGTAGTTCGTCCAGTACGCACACTCCATGCAATTGTAATCGTATTCTCTAAGATGTTTAATTTTTATATGTAGTCGAAGATATTTCTCGTCGTATGTCTTGTAGTCACACTCCATGCAATTATAATAATATTCTTCAAGATGTTTTAATTTTAACGTGATGTTTGCCATGTATTCATTCCATGTAATTATAATTGTATTCTTTAAGATGTTTTGTTTGTACGTGTGCCTCTACCTTTGCCTTATAGTTTGTCTTGTACCCACACTCCTTGCAATTGTAATTCTATTCTTTATGTTTACGCTTTATGTGTTTTTCTAAATTTGACTTGATGTTTGTCTTGTACTCACACTTCACGCAATTAAAATCATACTCTTTAAGATGTATATTCTTTTTGTGTATTTCTAAATGCGCCTTGTTGTTTGTCTTGTAACTACACATCACGCAATTATAATCATACTCTTTAAGATGTTTAGTTTTTATGTGTGTTTCTAAATGTCCCTTGTTGTTTGTCTTGTACTCACACTGCATGCAACTGTGATCGTATTTTTTAAGATGTATAGTTTTTATGTGTGACTCTAAAGTTGACTTGCTGCTTGTCTTGAACTCGCACTCCGAACAACTATGATCGTATATTTTAAGATGTTTAGCTTTTATGTGCTTTTGTAGATTATGCTTGGAGTTTGTCTCGTACTCACACTCCATACAATGAAAATCAATTTCTTTAAGATGTTTAGTTTTCATGTGCATTTTTATTTTTAACTTGATATTTGTCTTGTACTCACACTCCATGCAATTGTAATCGTATTCTTTAATATGTTTATCTTTCACGTGAACTTTTAAATTTGATTTGTTGTTTGTCTTATACTCACACTCCATGCAACTATAATCGAATTCTTTAAGATGTTTATTTTTCATGTGTCTTCGTAAATGTGCCTTGATGTTTGTCTTGTACTCACACTCCATGCAATTAAAATCGTATTTTTTAAGATGTTTGGCTTTTACATGTGATTTAAGATATTGTTTGTCGCTGCTTTGGAACTTGCAGCTCGAACAATTGAATTTTGTTCTATGATGGGAGTTTACAGCTTTCATTTTTGTATTTTTAACATTCACTTTCTGAGAAACACGTATGGAACGTTTATGTTCGATGGCAATGTGAACATTTTCCACATGTAGCTTGAGGGTCTCTTTTTCCTTGAATGTTTTACGGCAAATTCCACACCTGAACATCTCGTAATGCTTGTTGGCCTTATTTTTTGGACCGTCTTTGTATTTGCACTGTGCTGGTTTGAACTTCTTGCGTTTGTTCGTTACAGGTGAAAGGCTACTTTCTTCCAAGGTATGATCATCCAGTGCCGGAGGCGCACAATGTCTGAAAATACGAAAATCTATTGTAAGTTTTCAGGTAAAATAACAAAAACAAATGCCACCTTTTTTTGACTTTGGCAAGCAATAATTTTGTTAATTATTATACGAGGGAGCGTTTTTATATTCGCGGAATGGGGGACAAGGGGTGGAAATAAAAAAACCAAATTATTTTTCTTTTTCAATATATTCACCTGCAAGACGGATACATTTTTCACATCTTTCAATTAATTTATTTATACCCTCATAAAAAAATGATTTCTCTTTATCTGCAAAATACGCCGAAACTGCCTTCTTGACTTCATCATCGGCAGTAAATTTTTTACCCCGCAGCTCTTTTTTCATTTTCGGAAACAGGTAATAATCACTCGGGGTCAGGTCTGGGCTGTAGGGTGGGTGATTCACAATTTCGAAGCCCACCTTATGCAGGGCAGCTAACGCAACGCGGCTCTTGTGGACGGGCGCGTTGTCGTGCAAAAGCAGAACACCTTTTGTCAATTTTCCCCGTCTTTTCTCTTTAATGACTTCTTTTAGTCGCTCTAATATTGAAGCGTAATATTCTCCGGTTATAGAAACACCTTTATCTTTATAATCAATCAACAATATTCCTTCCGAGTCCCAAAATACCGTCGCTATGAGTTTCCCAGCTGATTGTGACACTTTAAATTTCTTGGGAGGTGCTGTGCCCTTTTTATGCCACTGCATGGAGTCTTGTTTGGACCCAGGTTCATAATGATGAACCCAAGTTTCGTCTCCAGTAACAATTCCACTCAATACACCATCCTTGTCTTCATTACAGAGGTCCAAAAATGCACGCGAACACTCTACGCGCTGTTGTTTTTGCGGCGGCGTGAGCATTCTCGGCACCCATCTTGCGCTGACCTTAGACATGCCGAGATGATCGTGTAGGATTTTAAAAATTGTTGTATCGGATACTCCAACCATTTCTGCGAGTTGTTTCTTCTTTAGTCGAGCATCTTCGAGTACAATTTGTTCAACTTTTTGGATAAGTGCTGGCGTGGTCACCTCAATGCTCCTGCCCGGCCTCGGGTCGTCTTCAAGGGATTCCCTTCCTTGTTTAAATAAACTATGCCACTTGTACACCATGGTTTTTCCTGGACAAGAGTCGCCGTAAACCAATGACATCTCGTTCATTATGGTCGCGACTAATTTTCCTTGCCTGGTAAGGAACTTTATAACGGCACGATATTCGATTTTTTCCATATTTCACTTTTCACTCCTGATTATGTTACTTGGTTGACGATAGCCTAAAGACTAACTGTCTAATAACAATGAAACTTCGTATTTTACTAATCATGAGTCGCTGCACAGGCCACGCCCCCAATGCGCCTACTCACCCCTCTACAACCCGCTCAATCCGCGAATATAAAAACGCTCCCTCGTATGTCAATTCATATGAAACGTTCGAAAAATATATGGCTGACTTGTATAAACACATCAAACAAATATCAATCACCTATTCCGATAAGACATATGACAATAATGACTTGGAAATTACTGGAAATAAAATATAAATAGCGAAAACAATTTCAAATGACTAAAGTACATGCAATTGTCATAATATAGAAGATGCCATTCACACTATGCTTTTTATGATATAGAGGGTGATTTCCTAGAAGCTATGTTGTATAAATAGTTAAAATAAATATGGCTGCCCAAATACTTTTGAACGGTAGTGTATGTACAATCAATTCTACTAAATAGATGTGTTGGTGAACTACAAATGAACATATAAAAATAATGTTAATAAATCAATTTTCAACAGAGTTTGATAGTTGCGTTATTGAAATGAAAAAAAAAAAGTAATGTAGCCATTTAAGAAAGTTGTCATTCGTGGAAAACGAGTATGCGATGTACCTGTATTGTTTACAGAACAAATTATAAAATGTACCAATTTACTATTAGATATCCGTTTTCATTTTGTGCAGGAACAAAATACTTACTTATTTGCAAATTTTAAATCTCTAAGTGGTAAAAGCGGATCTCAAATTATATATCAAATTGTAAGGATTGCTGGCGTTTAAAATTCAACAGTAAGCACCTTTCCACCATGTTTCAAGTGACAAGCTTGTCACCGCAAGACTTGTAATAAATAATACCGTCTTTAGTATTGGGTTAACAAACGTAAATACGAGGGTAGCCGTTTATATTTCGGGAACTGGCAACACTGCCAGAGTTGCCTCCGATCTGATAATTGTATCGTGAAGTTTGTTATTTTTGACAATATATTTACCTTGACAGTTTTATTATCCGGTCGCTATTTCTATTGTTGACAGTAACTTGAAAATTTTATGTCAGTGAAAAAATAGAATTAACTCGCGAACATTTTCGTTCAATTATTTTTCGTAACTTTCGGCGTGGATTATCTCAACAAGAATGCATCGACGAGCTGAATTCTTTATCTGATGATGAAGCACCATCGAAAACTAGAGCATGTCGTTGATATAGTGAATTCAAACTTGGACGGCGTTCTGTGGACGATGAATTTCGTGAAGGTCGTCCCGCAAATGTGTTGGAAAACATTAATGCAGTATCTGAATTGATAATGTAAGACCGTTATGTGACATACCGTGAGATCGAAGCATCTCTAGGTATTAGTAACACCAGCGTGCATAAGATCCTGCATGAACATTTAGCCGTTAAGAAGCTATCTTTACGATGGGTACCACATAATTTGACAACCGCTCAAAAAGGGACTCGCGTCGATTGGTGCCAAGAAATGCACAAAAAATACAATGGCGGTGCTTCAAAGAACATTTATAAATCGTCACAGGTGATGAATCTCGGATATATACGTATGAGCCCGATAGTAAACAGCAGTCGACTGTGTGGGGTATTTCAAGATGAGCCAAAACCAACAAAAGTTGTTCGCGCTCGAAGCACATCAAAACAAATTGTCGCCTGTTTTTCGGAAAAACCGGGCACGTTACAACCGTGCCTTTAGAGAGTTGTAGAACAGTCAATTCCGAATGGTACACAACTATTTGTTTGCCCAAAGTTTTTGAAGAAATAAGGAAAACGAACCGAAGACGACAGATCAATCTTCACCTTGATAATGCGATCTCTCACAGGTCGGTTCAAACAATTGAATATTTGGCCGGGCAAAACATTGTATTGATGAGCCCTGATCTAGCACCCTGTCATTTCTTTTTTTTTTTCACACGCGTGAAGAATAAACTTCGTGGTCAACGGTTTTCTACGCCGGAAAAGGCAGTTGAGGCATTCAAAATTCATATTTTGGAGATACCGCCGTCACAGTGGCAGCAATGCTTTTCGGATTGGTTTAAACGAATGCAAAAGTGCATCGATTTTTAAGGAGAATATTTCGAAAAGCAATAAAACTATTTTCGATAATAAAAAATTTTATTTTGTTTGCTATTCCCGAAATACAAACGGCTACCTTCGTATTGATGATTTTTACCGGTATGTAATTTTAACGTTCCTCTTTTGTTTTTTCTTTTAGTAAATTAATGCATGTTCACTGGGCAACTAATTACACTGCAATTCTTTATTTTTTAAATGCCAGTACTATTTATAAGGTCTTATTTCTAGCGCCATCTAGGAATTTATATGTGCATTGTGGTGCATCATGATTATTATTGCGCTTGTTTTCTTCATTGTTACAACTAATTAATTTCAGTTTTCGCATCAATTTCCCAGGTTTTTCAAAGTCATTTCACTGCTAGTTTGCATTTAAAAATATCAAAATAGGGATTACACGGGCCCTATTTTGATACCCCCCCCCCCCCCACTAGTACGATATAAATTATGTGATGCCAATATGTACAGCGGAATTTTTATTTCTCAATACGAGCGAAAAGTAATTTAAAAAAAGAGGTGTTTCGCATTAACCAATAAAAAATTATCAAAGAAACTTAATGACATGGAAAAGAATGCCTTTATGGATACCGACGTGTAATCCGGATTTAATTTATACAAGTCACGGTGGTCTTGATAAATGACGAAATATCATTATTAACGGTTAAATCTATACCTTGTAACCCATTTAAATGCAAACTCTCTCAATGATAGTGAAGGTTCGCAAATCAAGGTTCCTGATCATAGACGTCCGACTGGGAAATACGTAACTTCGTTTGAGTAAGAATTTATACGTTATAAATTGTAACTCTACGAGGTGTAATAAGTCATTACATGTAGAGCAGTAGTTTTCGAGCGAACTAAGCTTAAGGAAATGACAGTCATATCCTATACCACGATATAAATATTTAATCGAGCACATTCAGGATTTTAATATTTACTAAATAAATGTTTCTCAATATGTATAACTCCATATTATAACTTATAATTACTTGCTCAAAAAAAGCTATGCATTTTACAATCGGATGTCTACGAACTTTAATTATGACTCTCAAGAATGTAATTCAATTTCATTCTAGGCATGAGTTTTAAATTGACGAATCTATTTTTTAATAAAAAAAAATTCTTTATTCAGTTTTTCCAAGCTTTAATCATGTTTGTTCGAGCAGAAATATTAGTTTGGACTCTTTTACGGCTAGAACCAGCAATTCTGATAAGTTTAACCGCCAATAAACTGATATTAGCAGTACAGATGCTTCCCAAACTAACTGCAGATACACTAAACTGTACTAAAGCAATAAATATTTCATAAATATAAACACTGCATAATTTACAACACAAACTTTTAACATTTAGTCTAACAGTCGAACTGAAAAGTCCCCGGTCTACCATAGTAAAACACAGTTTTTTGGCAAAATTCGATTTTATTATTCAACATAGTTGCCTTCGAGGGCGATACACCGATTATAGCGTTCTTCCAACTTTTCGATACCATTTTTGTAGTGCGAATTGTCTTTAGCCTCGAAATAGGCCTCAGTTTCGGCGATCACCTCCTCATCCCTGCTAAATTTCGTCCCGGCGAGCATTCTCTTGAGGTCTGCAAACAGGAAATAGTCGCTGGGGACCACATCTGGAGAGTAGGGTGGATGGGGAAGTAATTCGAAACCCAATTCACTTAATTTGGCTATTGTTTTCATTGATTTGTGACACGGTGCATTGTCTTGGTGAAACAGCACTTTCTTCTTCTTCATATGGGGCCGTTTTTTTGCGATTTCGTTCTTCAAACGGTCCAATAACGCTGTATAATAGTCGCTGTTGATGGACTGGCCCTTTTTAAGATAATCTATGAAAATTATTCCATGCGCATCCCAAAAAACTGACGCCATAACTTTTCCAGCTGACTGTTGCGTCTTTTCACGCTTTGGAGCCGGTTCATCGCGTGCAGTTCACTCGGCTGACTGTCGATTGGACTCTGGAGTGTAGTGATGATTCCATGTTTCATCCATTGTCACATATCGACGCAAAAACTCGGTTTTATTACGATTTAACAGCTTCAAACACAGCTCAGAATCATCAACTCGTTGTTTTTGATCGAATGTGAGCTCGCGCGGCACCCATTTTGCACAGAGCTTCCGCATGCCCAAATATTCATGCACGATGTGTCCAACACGTTCCTTTGATATCTTTAGGATGTCAGCTATCTCGATCAACTTTACTTTACGGTCATTTAAAATGATTTAGCGAACTTTTTTGATGTTTTCGTCGGTGATAGCCTCTTTTGGTCGTCCACTGCGTTCGCCGTCTTCGGTGCTCATTTCACCACGTTTAAACTTAACATACCAATCAATTATGGTTGATTTTCCTGGCGCAGAGTCCGGAAACTCCTCATCAAGCCCTGCTTTTGCTTCAACGGTATTTTTTCCCTTCAAAAAACAGTACTTTATCAGCACACGAAATTCTTTTTTTTCCATTTTTTTAAATAACAAAAGTAGCTTCACTCTTAATGCAATATCTCAGTAACTAATGGTCGGATTGCTGTCAAATTTTGACACGTTTCGTTTGACGGTTAGTACTATCTAAAAAATATATGGATTTAATAACAGTAACGCCATCTATGTGTCAGACCGGAGACTTTTCAGCCGACCTGGTACTAGGGTCTTTTACGATTAGAAAAAAAAAATGATTCTAATAAGTGTATTTTATTTCCAGTTTTCCTATTATTGACCCGATATAAATAGCATCGTTTTGTCCCTGCTAAGAATCAAATTGATAATTCGATTTGATAACAGAAAAGCTAGTCTTACTTTGGATTTCCTTTGGAGCAGTTAATCTCGTGGTGATTTGTGTATTCTGCCTTCTCCAGGTAAATTTTGCAAAACCGGCATTGGACGAATTCTAAAATTGCATAAAAACATTTTCATTAAAGTCGGTCACTATAATCAAATATTATGTTAGAAGAAAATAAAAAAGAGAGTACAAACAAGACAATAACAAACATACAAGTTATTGAAATAGTTGGGGGTAGATAGTTTGAAAGTATTTGGAAAAATATATAGCTGTAAGTGAAGGAAAAGCATGAGAAATGAAAAAATCTGAAGAAGGGAGGGTCAGAAACATAAAGGAAAAACAAACAATAGATGAAAGGATAGAAAAAAACAAGGAATAGAAAAAATGAACAAGTCAGTATTAAATCCTACATGTCTGTCACCTTCAAAGGTAAATTGAAAAGTAAATGTAATTTCTTATAGTGAATTAAAAATATCTTATTATAAAGCAGAATAATTTAAGAGAAAATTTATTGCTTTCATACCTTCAAAGCTTCCTTCGGTTCCATTAAGGCAAATAGTTTTGTGTTCAACCAAATATATTTTCAAACTAAATCCAAGGCAACAATAAGTGCAGGCGAATACATTTTTGGAGTCCGTTTTTAGATGAGGTATAAAATCCACTTCCATGGCATTATTAAAACTTTCTTCGTATTTTTCGCCAAAATACACGAACAATTCTTCACCTTCCTGGATTTCAGAAGTGCTGCTATAATATAGATCATCTTCATATTGAAATGCATCTAGGTTTTGATCGAAAATATTTCCGGCACAATTAACGTACTGCATCCAATTTAATGATTCTAATTTATCGTTGCTGACTACAAATTTTCCATCTTTAATCCGCCAAGAGGATTCTGTAGTACTAACTCCAGTGAAAGGTCCAAATTTTACACCTTTAGGTATGGTCTTTAAAGCAAATACCCCAGTGTTTCCGTATAAATCTGCTTTAATTTCTAGAACATCTGCTGGTATCTCCTTTCTCGCTCTGTTATTAGAACTGTTCCCGTTTAAAATACAGATGAGCATTCCACAATTGGTACAATATTCTTCGTAATATTCCTTACAATTGTTACAAACTGGAAAAAAATTCTCATAAAAGATACCCAGTATTACGTAGGTTGCTTTAAAAGTTTTGCGGTTCGGCTACTTTCCGTAAGGTGGCGCTATCGGATATATTTTTGTCGTATTCTCTAAGAATTTTGTAGTCTGAATAGTATTTACAGATTGCTAGCATCTACTAAATTCGTTAAACAAATTCACATTATTTATTTCACGGGTTGTACTACGTACTATACTGTGTTTCAAAAGGGGGGAGACGAATTTTTAAACAGACCCCAAGCCCAAATTATAACCTATAAAATTCCTGAAAATTTAAAAAGTAAATAAATCATTAGTAGTCTTACAGAATCCACACATTAAAATTCTTGTTTTACATATTTAGATAAGATATTTCTTTAGAAAACGTGTGTAATTTTATTAATTTAAAAACTTCCTATAGTACGCCATCATAGATTCGACTGTGATATTGCCTTGCTCTCAACCAATGAGAATTAACTGTCATTTCAATTTGCTCAGAAATGCGTCTCTCTCTTTTTGAAATACAGTATATATCTATATGCAAAATATATCCCAATAGAAAAGAAAGCTTTATTTTAAATGTAATAAAAATACATATATTTATATACTTACATAACTGTTGATTATTGAATTTTACTTTTATTTCACCAACAACACTGTTTTCTATTTTAATTTTGTCATCTGCTATAATGTTGTAAAGATTTATATCAGATGATCGTAATTTTAGTTCAATGTTTGTATCCATTATTGTGTTGTGATCTCCTATATCAGATAGTGATAATTTCGATTACATATCAGTATAAATTAGATCCGCTTTTGTTTCATTACCTTTTGTACATGCACTTAATTCTGTAGAAGCTACATTAATGGTAGTTTCGCTAACAAGCACCTTATCATCTAGATAAATGTCCTCTTCAAATTCTTCCTTTATATCTGCTAAAGTTTCTAAAAGCACTGTGTTATCCATACCAGCCATTCTTCTTCTTTATAATTTTTGTTGCAAGTCGCTCAGGTTATGGATAATTCTAATTTTATTAAACTTTAGCTTGCTTTGGCTTTTGCTCACTTACCTTGATCTAAATAATAGGAGAACTACAAACTTTGAAAACATTACAACACAAGATAGATTATTCTTGCTTTAATAACAAAAACACGAGCAATTAAAAATATACAATGCCATACAATTAAAGGGCTAGAAGAGGGAGAGCCAGAGGACAATAAAAATAGGATAACAGGTGACTAAACTATTGGATTCATTTACAACTTAACTCAACTTTATCTCAGGAATCCATCGTGAATATTATTCTTTCATTGTTTCAATTTAGTCAAACTCCGCAAATGTTTTTTCAATGTTTAAATTGTTCTGATGCAATTAAGATACAGTGCCTTAGATATTTTCTAATGATTTCTACATTCACCAAGTTTCCTCAATTCTGATTTCTAGACGTCTTGGACTTTTATTTTATGCATGTAGATTTGTTTTTTTTACTCACTTTGTAACTGTTCTACTATAAGCAAATAGAACAGAGAAAGAAGTGAATCTGTCAGTATTAATCTAATTTCGTAATGTAATTGAACATAAGTCGTCTATGTCATATATGTTTTCTGCTCAAATAAAAATATTCCTAGTATACCTTGAATTTTCATATTTCACCATATTTTTATGGAACGTAGCAATAATTACTGGAAAATATATAGGCCCTTTAATGTGGACAAAGTAGAACTGCTATCTCCAGTAAACAGTACAATTTTATCAAATTAGAACATTCATGTCCTTTAGCAGAGCTTGAGTGTGAATTATAGTTGAATTCAGTATTATAGCAACCTGTTATCCCTTTCTTATTATTAGCTCGTTCTGCTTCTCTTCGCTTTTAATTACATTGTGTTTGACGATTTTTTTTGCCCGTTTGTCTAAGTATGTTTCCTTTATTTACTTTTCTTTCTCACTTTATCACTATTTCCTTAACTCACACCCTATCCACTTAATAATATTCTTTATTATATGTAAAACTAACTCATTAATCTAAAAACGAAAACACACAAACAATCTTGTCACCCCGAGAAGAACAAAAATTTGTATATCGATTAAAAAAATTCGAAGATTTAAAATTATTTCTTTTGGGTTTTTTAATATAATAGTATTAAAAAATTAAACTAGAGTTTTACTATTAATCTTAATTTAGCAAGTTAAATAATGAAAAAACAATACCACCCTTCTCCACAAACACGCGAATTTCCGAACGAAAGAAGTCGTATTCGTTGTGTCAAATAGATTTCTATGCTACCACGGTGCATATATAGACTGAACACTTTTAAGTTGTTAAGTAAACTTCCTAGAATAAATTAAATGTTAAAGAAACCCCTTGTTTATGACGCGTTTCGAGTATATTAGTTATTAGGAAAAACAGCCCAACTGATTTTTAGTTATATTTGGTATTTCAATCACTGGGATAATAGAACTCTTAATTTTTAGTAACAACGTTTCGGGAGAGGGCTTTCTCCACTTTTCGAGTTATTTATTTTTTGGGAAGAGACGGTTTCGAAGGTTAGTAGATTCAAAGCGACATCTCTCGTTCTACCGAAAAATTGGTAGAAGTGGCAACACTGCTCAAGCACATGTGTATAAATAAAATGCAATTAAAATCACGAGACCCAATTATCACATTAACTAACTCATATGCATTTTTCTAACACTACATTAGCGCTCTACAGTAGGTTTATTTACGAACGATAGGTTTATTTGCGTATTGTAAAAAGAAAGGACTACCACAATTTGCTTTATTTTGTAGTTCGTTAACTTTTTTATTGCACCGTGAAAATAAGTAAACATAACTCTGTAGCAGATATCAAAGCAAATGCAAGTTTAACAAAATTAAAATTTTACAGAATCCAAATGACTAGCTAAAATAGTTTTAATAAAAGGTTAAGAAAATAGTAAAGAAAACTGGCCGATATGAATAACACAGTGTTTGCTGAAACTTCGCTTAACATAAAGCAAGAATTCGCAAGCGACGTTTATCTAGATGATAAAGTGTTGATCAGCGAAACTGCCATTAATATAGATTCTACAGAATTGAATGCATCTACAAGAGATGATCAATCAGAACTGGATCTAATATCCACCGATATCAAACCGGAATCTTCATTATCTAATGTAACAGATCCAAAAAGTATAATGAAAACAGATATCAAACAGGAATTACCATCATCTGATCTAGATCTTTACGACACTATAGTGGATGACAACATTAAAATAGAAAACAATGTTGTTGGTGATATAAAAGTCAAATTCAACAATAAACAGCTATGTAAGTACATGTTTATCACACTATTATCTTTCAGTGATGCTTCTGCACAGTGAAAATCATTAAATGGGTTCAGGCAATGTCCATAAAAACCCACATGCATTTTTAAGATCAAAAATTTCTGGTTTATTATAATAAACATGTACTGCAAATGACATTTTCTGTTTTGTTTGACATATTGATATAATACGTAGTATATCCCAGGAAAGAAATGGTAATCCAAATATCCTTAATGAACATAGCATTTGAAAATAAGTTGGGGGCATTGTAGGGTTCAGGTCAGGACTGATTTCTTCTTTGCAAAAATGTATAGTTTCTTTACAGGTCATTAGCCAGGTAATA